>KZ308516.1:718738-758397 GCA_000376725.2 Ladona fulva
TCAATTAACTAATTAAGATTAGATAGGCACTTATCCTTGTAATTGCATGAAGAAAGGGTATTATAGTTCACAAAATTTAGAAATACAAAACTGAAATGTATTCCATATATTGAAAAATGTTTTAGCGTATTAGCTTGCTGATGAATAGCTAAGTTATCTGGTAAGTTTCCTAATATGTAAGGTTATATTATTTGGCTACTGAGATAATTATAAGTAAATAAATGATTGATTATTGATTGGCAGCATAAGTTTTGATGTTACGGAGGCAATATGCTAGTAATCTGATGGCTTGGCACCAGTCTTTTTTGTGTTTACTTAATTTAATTCAGCTAATAATATAAATAGATACTGGCTAAAATTTTTGAAAGGCTCTAGAATAGTTTCCAAATTTTAGGAGATGGAACTATTTTCATTATGCGTTTGTCAACATGATTGGATTGATTGTTGCTGGAGCAATGGGCCCAGCTAGCACAGACCTGCTTGTTGACCCAAAATTTATGTAAGCATGACGTAAAATACAGGGAAACAACTGTTGTTTAAATTTAAATAAATAAATGAATTTTGGGTCAACAAACAGGTATATGCTAGCTGGGGTGATATCATATATAGTATAGGTGGAGACTCAGAGCCAACTCTCATCCTGCAACAAAATAAATATTCCAGAGATGGAGTGAAGCCGCTTTTAGTTTATAAACCTAACCCCAAAGAGTAGCTTTGCTTCTCAATGCTGTGAATACTGCTCTAACCATATAGGAGTTCTGAATGGAATGCCTAAACCATAAGTAGGTATATTGAGGGTGGGATGGCAGATGGTTGCCTTTTCAATTATTCTGCTCCATACCTGTACTTTTTGGACTAGAACAAAGCAAAAGAGCACTTATAATCCTCTAGACCATTTGGATCCCGTACCTATTAATTAATGCTGGGTTAACATCATACATACATCTCCAGAAATTGAACCTAGGACTGCTCTTGTCAATGGTAAATACTTTGTTAACTGGTGGCACTTAAAAACTAATACCTGAATGATTATCATCTCAAAGATTATGTTCAGAGGATAACATTCTTTAATTTTTACATTCTTAATATCACGTGAATCACGTAAATCATGTAAGCTTAGGCACCTGGACAAACCCAAAATTCATAGGGAAAAATAAATAATTCCAATTAGAATTGAAAACAGTGTTGTGAGATATTTGGGATAAAAACAGATGATATAGAAAGCTCTTTCTTCCCATTATATTAAACCCTGTTAAATTTATCCTGATGATTGAGGAGGAGAAAGAGCAACAAAAATGACGACTTTTAGGGTGTGGGTAGGGAAATGAAACAAAGAGGAGCAGACTCATCTTTTATTTATATCTATGTTATTGGATTTACCTGTAAACTTGGAGACACTCATTATCTTCCTGGAGTTCCATGAAAAATCAGTCTCTCTCAACTCTATGTTGCCACATGTAACACATGCTTCTCTTGCTACACTGATATAGTATACCTCCTAAATGATATTCTTAGGGGTACATTTGAGATCTGGAGCCATTTGGAGGCCGGTAGAAAAATGGAAATTAAAATGTACTTATATACTGATTTTTCATGAAACTCAAGGTATTAATGAGCGTCTCTGACTACTCAAAGTGTGAACCACAATGGCTTAACACCGAGTACGGACCTGGGTCCCAGATGACCCAGACTTTTAAGATAAATTTCTATTAAGAATTTTTATTACCCAAGTAAGATATGAGTAAATAAGGATAATGATTTATACAGAAAATTGTGCAAACATTTTTTATATTTCAGATATGAAATGCTTGATTTACATAAAAATAAAAATGAATTTTTCTGCAAGGATTATTTTTTAACAAAACGAATAACATTTTTGAGACTTCGAGAACAACTACAATGTATTACAGTGGCATGCTGTGCGAGCAGACTTTGTCTGGATTTTGAACTGCCCCGTCATAACAGCGATAAAAGTCACAGGACGTAGAGTTCGAAACTGTGTCCCTGAAACTCAGTGTTATAGTCTGGTGATTCCTATAGTTTAAATTAAAGTTTACTTTTTTGTATATTTCTACCTCCAAATACGATTTTCTAGGAATACGTGAAGTATCACTCGCTGAAAAAAATGTATTGAATTATTTTCGAAAATGTATTTCTCTGGACTCCGAAGATCCGAGGTACGTACTTCGAGTGTTAATTGGTCTCCAATTCTGCGCCTTAAAATACGTAATGTTTTTGTTCCTCCCTCTCAGACGTGAAGAAGAATTTAAAACACCATTATTTTATGGATGCGTGTATGTATATTTGTCCATTACTGAAAAGAAGTTGTGATTGCTCGATGACTATCGATTTTGTTCCTCATTTACATTAACGACCTGGTAAATAATGTAACGAGCAAAGTTAGATTATTTGCTAGTAGTAATGATATTACAGTATTGTTAAAAGTGATTCTACGGCTTAGGTCATTTCACACGTGGGTCCCCACTGGGAATCGAACCCGGGACCGCTTTCACCGAAGTCGAACGCGTTGCCCACTTGGCTATCCGGGAGGCCCCGATTATTTGCTGATGATCCTCTAATATATAGAAAGATTGTATCAGAAGATGACAACAGTATCCTTCAGAGCGACCTAAGCGTAATATCAAGTTGATGCAAAGATTGGCAGATTAATCTAAATGCGAAGAAGTGCGTTGTCTTTCACGCGTTCCACTAACGTCATTAGCGAATAATACCAAATTTCATTAATATCCTTTAGAGTTCGTGCGTCACAATAAATACCTAGGAGTTACACTCAGTAGTAGTTTATCGTTCAAGGAACATATTCGAGATTTTATAGGAAAGGCGAACAGAATGCAAAGATTAATAAGTAGAACCCTGAGAGGATGCCCATCTAGAGTTAAAGAAGTTGCGTACTTTTCCCTCATTCGACCAAGTCTTGAGTACTGCTGCGCAGTCTGGAGTCCACACGAAGTGGGGTTGGTGTCTGATTTAGAGATGGAATAACGTATGGCAGCCCGTTTTGTCAGTGGAGATTTCAGGTTCGACAGTAGCGTTACGGCCATGATAAAATTACTCGGGTAGAACTCACTGCAGGGTAGAAGAACTGATTACCGACGAATGCTTTTCGAAATATTCATCGGTCCAGAATCTTTAGGTGAAGTAAAGGATATAGTCAATTCGGTAAACAGGGAGCGCGATCTTCGAGAGGCGACGACCAAGCGTTACAAGGAAATAATCGCTAAAACGGATAGTTACTTCTGATTGTTCTCTCCGAATAGCATAAGAGAATCTAATACGGTAGATTAAGTAAGATGTTAATACACCTCCTGCCATTAGTCACTGGCGGCTTTTAGGGTAAAAATCTAAATCTAAATCTGAATACACCATAGAAAAATATGGAAATACGTTTTCATTTCAAAACATAGTGGATTTATTTAATGTAAAATCATTTTAGACTGGAAATTGATGTAAGAAGCCTTGTAAAGGTCACTTTATCAAATTTCTCATGACCGAAGATGAAATTTCCCCTCTTGCTAATCCCTTTTGTTACTCCTTAACAACTCTTTCACTTGTCTTTCCTTTATCTTTTTCGTATATTATTCTTTACTCTACCTTTCTTTCTTCCCGCTTATTTTTTCACTCGTCCTTCTTCCACGTCTTCGAATCCTATTCCAAGCGCTTCCATTTCGCCTTCTAAAACATTAATGCTTCAGTAGCGCGAAAATTCTCTTTAAAGGGCCTGGAAGTTGTCCATAGGGATAGTCCGTTTGCAGCTCCAGGGAAAATAGATGAATGCAAAATTGAGAAGAGCCAGGGAAGGAAGCGTCTCGGTGGTAGAGGGGCGGAGCAAATAGGAGAACGGAGCGTATGCAAATGTACTTTTAAATCACGAGGTCTAGCGAGACATGAAATGGGATGCAGGATGAATACACAGTAAAAGAAAGGTCGCAAAAAGACGTTTATTACCACTGATTTTAAAGAACGACCCTTTCTTGCCATTTCAGGCTCTCAGATGCTATTAAGAGCTTTCGTCGAATATCCGTCTAATTTTCTAAATTTTTGCCCTCTAAGAAAGGAGAAAAACTCATTCAAATGTTATTTGGTATGTACTACTATGGTAGTTCGGCCTCTAAGGCATTAAACACCTCTAAAGATGGGATAAGACGATATGCAGAGAAAGTGCTGAGAGGAAGATCTGAGTATACATGTGCCTAAAGCCGTTTTCCTTCAGAGTAATTTTTTCTTCTAAAGCGTTTGAAATCTTTTCATTTAGCTGCCCTTTCTAAGGCATGCGGAGGAGGAATGTGAAAGACCTTCAAACTCCATGGCTGAACACGGTTGAAAGAGTGCAAAAGCAAACCGTGAGTTTGTGTCCTTGTTTGAGAGATATATCGTTTATATCCGCCAAAGGAATTAAGAAAGTCTTTAGTCTTTCGCATTATCTTCGAAACATTTTCTCACATAAAGCAATTGGGAATCTTTGGATAAACCATTTATTATATAGCATAAATTTGATGTCCGGATATGATGGTATATACAAAACATCATTAAAATTCTCATGCTGTAGGTTCAGAACCTGCAAAAGTGTGAGCTGATTATGTGATACTACATACTTGATTACATGTGGAATAAATCAATGCGAGTTCATTTTTAAATTGGAAAGAGGATATGTTAACTCCAAGAAAAAGGTAGAGGTTGCTTCACACACTTAAAGCAACTTTTCCTATTAAAAGTTTCAACTTATTTTAAGCATTAAATAAAAATGGCCGTTCTCAGTATAATACCTTATTGTTACTCTTCTATCTCAGATAGAGAATATCGGATCAAAACCGCTATGACTGATAGTTGATGGTTACTTAAGCAATTCCGCTGAGTCTTCACTTATTTTTCTCTTAATAAGATGAAGGAAGTCAATTCATAGAATGTTTGGTAATTGGATATTTTCACTATAACTACTTTATTTTTCATTTTTTATGTAAAATCATTCTGGTGAGATTTCTCTAATATGTTTTTAAAAGCAGATAATATTCGTTCAAAATATTTTTCATTGCAGTAACATTATTTTTGAGGCCAATATCTTCAATATTCCACACTTTTCTGGGGCTTCATTTGTCTCCAATATTTATTTAGTTCATTCATTATTTCCTAGTTTTGTTGATTTGTTCATGTAGGTCTAATTTATAGATATTATGCTCGCAAGTCCTACTTGAAAATTTTAAAAATATAAATATTTATTTTGCTAAAATCATTGAAATTGCTTAGGTACAAGGTAAGATATAATTCATTTTAAAACAATCTTGAAGTATATCAAGGTTTTAGAAATTGGATTATTTTCGTTATATACTCTTAATTTGGCAGTCTAACATCCAATAATGTAATGCAACTAAAGATTATAGAGTGAATGTGAGGGTAAGTGAACAGAATGTTGAGGAAAGGAAGACTTTGTGAAAATATCCAGGAAAGACGAAACAGGCGAACATTGACGGAACGGATATGAAGAGTAAGAACTGAAATGTCTGTTGCTAGATGGGACATATCAATCATAGGGAAACAAAGGTAAATAGGGAACAAAGGTAAATATAATCTTTATACTAATATAAGAATACTTATGAGCGAAACGAAGGAAATATGGAGAATTCAATCAATTTATTTGATTGCCATTAATGCAGATATGGGCATAAACATTGGGGAAATTCACAAATTTGGTTTTGACCAGCAGGTTTATATACTATATCGAGAGCGAAAGGTATACAACAAGCGCATAAGAAACATGAAAGTTTATTCAAAAAGTCTTGGAAATCTCCTTGAAGTTTGCTTAAGCGGAATGAAAGTAAAGAATAAACCTTTTCATACCGATTTGATCATCCTCCATTAACAAAATGGAGGGAAATCAAATCAAAACTGGAACTATTTTCCTTGAGAAGGCGGACTTTGGATCTCATTACCTTACCGACTGTTTTTTAATGGGAAATAACCGAGTGTTAAGGAANGGTAATTACTATAAAAAATAGCAACTTCCCCAAATGCTTTTCCTTAGAATTAAAGAATCTTATTCAACTTAAGAAAAAAACTCATAGGAAATTTAAAATGACAGGAGATAATAATGCTTATCAAGATTTTTCTAAACTTCGTAAAAAATGAAAAACCCTTGCTAAACATTGTTATCTTATGTACATCAAAGATGTGCAAGACAGTATCTTCAGAAATACAAAATACTTTTGGACACATGTTAATAGTCTACGTAGCTCAAAAAAATCTCCTCTTCAATGTACTTAGATAGTAGGAAGTGTGACAACTATAGTGATATTTGTGATCATTTTGCAAATTATTTTTCAAAGGTATGCACTGATACCAAACCTATCCACACTTTCACTGTCTGTAGCAAACATTCTCCGTAAACTAAAATCCGTTGATATTTCCAAGTCCCCGGGTCCTGATAAAAAATTGTGCTAATTCATTAGTTTACCCTTTGTTTATAATTTTCAACAAATCACTCTCCAGTGAAGTTTTTCCTGAAGCTCTCAAATCTTCCTTTGCTATTCCAATTTACAAGAGTGGCAATAAGCATGATGTGACTAATTACANAATATAAATATTTATTTTGCTAAAATCATTGAAATTGCTTAGGTACAAGGTAAGATATAATTCATTTTAAACAATCTTGAAGTATATCAAGGTTTTAGATATTGGATTATTTTCGTTATATACTCTTAATTTGGCAGTCTAACATCCAATAATGTAATGCAACTAAAGATTATAGAGTGAATGTGAGGGTAAGTGAACAGAATGTTGAGGAAAGGAAGACTTTGTGAAAATATCCAGGAAAGACGAAACAGGCGAACATTGACGGAACGGATATGAAGAGTAAGAACTGAAATGTCTGTTGCTAGATGGGACATATCGATCATAGGGAAACAAAGGTAAATAGGGAACAAAGGTAAATATAATCTTTATACTAATATAAGAATACTTATGAGCGAAACGAAGGAAATATGGAGAATTCAATCAATTTATTTGATTGCCATTAATGCAGATATGGGCATAAACATTGGGGAAATTCACAAATTTGGTTTTGACCAGCAGGTTTATATACTATATCGAGAGCGAAAGGTATACAACAAGCGCATAAGAAACATGAAAGTTTATTCAAAAAGTCTTGGAAATCTCCTTGAAGTTTGCTTAAGCGGAATGAAAGTAAAGAATAAACCTTTTCATACCGATTTGATCATCCTCCATTAACAAAATGGAGGGAAATCAAATCAAAACTGGAACTATTTTCCTTGAGAAGGCGGACTTTGGATCTCATTACCTTTCCGACTGTTTTTTAATGGGAAATAACCGAGTGTTAAGGAAGTATAAAAGAGTGATTCAAAATAGCAGTAATTACTCTGGTTTGATTTTTACTATTTTTCTGAAGAATCGAGTCGTTCTAAATGACAATATTTTTATATTTTATAACTGTCTAGAAAATACATCGAGAAATAAAGATGAACGGCATTAGGATATAATACTCTTGCGGTAAGTGTTCCCTAGATTGGTACCAGAGTCCTCTGATGGTTGGTTTTATCCACTTAGTGAACCACTGCATTAGAGCTTCCGGTCGAATTCTTCTTTCATGAAATTCCTTTCTGACTCGCGTGTTGAGGAAAGGATAGTGGGATGTGCCCCAAGTATCACGAATCTTAGGTATCAGGCTCGACTTAGCATTTAATACTTATTCCAGATTGAAAATGCGTAAGTGGGTTAATTTAGCTCAAACCGACCGTCAGTATAATCGAAAGTACAATTTTGTGCAATATTTGTATAAAAATTCCAGTTTTATCACGACCAAACTAAGAGTAAAACTATTTAAAATTACATGCCCTTTTGTGAGAAATATTTGTAGTATAAAATTCTTTCCATTCCATGTTCTCGTTAATTCTTACCTCTCTCAAACACTTCTGAGGGCACCAATGTTTCGGTTCCTCCACCTTACTTATAATACACCGCAAGTATTTATCACTAAGACTCGGTTTAAAATTTATTTCCGAAAGTTCATACATCAATTCATCCTAAAGGAAGAAGAAAAATTGTTCCCAACTGCGATTAGAGTAATGTGTGGCTATTTAAGTCTTTCATATTTTCCATTGAAGGTTTTGAGACTGGAAAAGTGGGAGAGACAATGATTTTGTTGCTCGAACGACTTTCAAACTGAGAGTAGTTTGGGTGGAAAGTTATTTTTCCGCGAGTTTTGTCGAGCAAATCAAAGGCTTTTCTCCCCTTTTCCATCTCCTTGTTTATCGCAACGAATTTCGCCACTAATGTAATATCACTATAATTACAGTAAAAACCCGTTTAGCACGATTTCAACTAACACGATTTTTGAATATACACGGTAAATTAAATGCAACCCCTTCTTTTTTACCACGATTTGAATTCGATTTGACACAGTCCAGATAACGTGGAAACTTAATTATTAATCAACTCGGGCGTCAATGCAACTCATAGGCATCGCCGCGCTGTGCATTTTGCTCGAGGTTGGCATTCCGTTGTTCAGTCACTGTGTTGTATGGGAACTGATATTCTCACCATTCATTTTATTTTCTAAAACTTGCACTTGCAATATGGATGTAAGCAATGAGAGCGCTGCAAAGAAGCGGAAAGTTATTTATTATACCCCAAAACTCGAAATAATATAAGATATGAACGTGGCGAGAGGAGGGCTGAAATCGAAATAGTGTTTGTTTAGTGTGAACGAAGCAACCGCAATTTTCAAGCAAGCTAAAAAGTATAAGAAGAAAGGACAGGCGGTTTCAACGTCTACAGGTACGCAGGCAACTCGAAATCGAATGAAAAAATGACTGTTATCTATTTGGATTGAGGAATGTAACCAAAATCGTATTCTTCTCAGTGCTAAGGAAAAAGCATTCGCAATTTTTGTACCTTAAAAGTTAATGGTGACTTTGCATGCGAAGAAGATTCCGCACGTAGTCTCGGATGGTTCGATTGATAAAGAAAGAAATGGGATACACATTGTCCGTATACATGGGGAAGCTGCTAGCGCCGATGGAGAAGCTGCAGAAAATAAACGTTCAAAAATTCCGGTAACTGATTCAAGACGAAGAATAAAACTTAAGACAAATTTTAAATGAGGATAAGGCGGCTTTATTTGGAAACTTATACAGTCAAAAACGTTTTCTGCAAAGGAAGAAAAGTCATATCTTGGATACAAGACATCAAAAGAGAGAATAGCACTTTTACTGGGAGAAAGCACTGATGACGATTTTAAGCTTAAGCTCATGCTTATAAATCGCACGAAAAACTCTAGAGCACTCCACTGTTATAGTAAGGAATAACTACCCGTCATTTGGGGGGTAAACAAAAAAGCCTGGGTAAACACATCTCCATTTAAAAGTTGATTCTTGTCATAATTTTGTCCTGCAGCAAAAAATATAGTGAGAAAAACAACCTCGCTTTTACAGTACTCCTACCTCAAGACAATGCAAGACCTGCCGTCCTTTTAGTGATTTAAATTGAAATGCCAAGATGGTGTTTTTGCCACCAAATACGACGTCTTTAATCTGGCCTAAGGAGCTTGACGCTAAAGCAGCTTTTAAAGCCAATTATTTGAGAACTGCTTTCCAGGAAACAGTGATCGTGATTGCAGGTGATAATCCATGGTTATTAAATGAATTTAGGAAGAAAATGAAGATTCAATTGAAAATATAGAGGGTCACGGAGACAACTTACTTCAAGCAAAATGAGAGTTATTTGGAATGAACTTTTGCCGGATTGTTCTAACGATTTTGTTGTGGTCGATCAAAAGATCACAAACGTTGTAAATGAGTCGGAAATGCAATCGGACTTAGAAAAGGATTTGTCAAATATTCAAGAATTAAAGGAGATCATGAGGAGATGAACGTTGGCAAAATTACACATCAACGTGCCCAAAAAATAGACAACAACGTAGTAGCTAACGATGAGAAAGGAAGTTCATAACACGAAATAACTTTTATAGCAGTTTAACGAGTTATTCAGAACTTCTGAAGAGTTGAAGCAACAGATTCTTGACATCCTAACCTTGGAAGTATCTTGCAAGTCCGCCTATTTATTGAAAAGGTATTTAGCTGCTACAATGAGGTGTACGAAGAAAAGAGAAAGGAAAAGGTATGTTCAGAATACTCTAGAATCTACTATCTATAAAACTATACTATATAACTATCTAGCTACAGTGTAGATAGCTTTTTATAGATAGTAGGTTTTTCTTTTATTCACTCTTTCTATTAAAAATTTATGGAGTGCATTTTCTCAATAAATTTCAAAACTTACACTTTTTAAATCCATTTTATTTTTAATAAAAAGGCTAACTGAAGAAAATTATTTTACAAATTAAAAGCTCTCATGACAAAATATTATATTTCGTGTATATTTATCAATTCAATTAGGATGATTTCGCATAGCACGGTATTTTTTTGAGATTAATTAACCGTGTTAAAAGAGATTTTACTGCGTAAAGCATCATAATGAAGCCGAAATGGGTTAAAATTTTCTTTTATTGCATCGGTAGCGTATAAATTTAAAGTTAAATGGGTGTAACAATTCAAAAGTCAAAAACTTGACCAATATTTTGAAAATATATCATGCTTTAATAATAACAACTTCTTTAATGGAAACAGGAAGATAATCCTAATTATACCAATTTCTGAAAATATTATTATTTACAAACATTAAAAAACCGCTCCCTAACAGGAAAAATCCTTCCAGCCGGGACTCGAACCCGAGACCTTGCGGTTGGAACGTCAACAGGCGATTCACCGCATCCAGTTGTTTTAAAGATGTCCTAGTAGTTGTTGTATTATTGTTAAAAGTGCTTCGACAGCTAAGGTCATTTCGCACATGAGCCCCCACCGGGAATCGAACCCGGGACCGCTTTCACGAAAGTCACGTTGCCCACTTGGCTATCTGGGACCCCTTAAAGATGTCCTTTGAATGAAAATTCTCTTTGATACATCAGTATCTGTCGTGAAATTCAACGACGATTTACTGTGAAACCGGTTTTAGCTAGCAAAACAAAAACGTTCTTAAGTATTTTATAGCAACACATAAGCGCATTAAGAACTGAACTGGCGTTTTGATGCAAATATTTTTTTAGAGCCGGCTACGCTATTTACGAGGAAATAAAGTTGCTTTTTCCTCAATTTTAAGCCGTGAATCGATGGAGACAGACTTGTTTTTCAAATCTGTGGAATTTATATTAATGATCGTGATTTACAATCCATAAATATCTTCTTCATTCGTCGGAAGATAAAATATGCACACGTAACTGAAATCAACTAATAAGCATTTGATAGATTTTCTGTTAGTGAGAGCAATTACGATTCATTGAATACTGTAACGAATTCATTATGTTGCATTCGATTTATCCTTATTAAAGAGTGGACATTTCAATGAGTGAAATATAGCGACATGATTGGGTTCAGGCACTCTCCGGGAAGGTACTATAACCACTGAACTACCGTCTCTTCCGCACTTTTTAGAGAATGCTTTTGTGAGCATGGCAAGTAGTCTCCACGTAGTGGCAAAAACTACGGCCTTAGGTCCTAACTGAAGTAGCCGCCTCACAAAGCGATGTAATGAGGGAATCCCCCCAACGAGAATCACAATGATAAGGGAAAATAACCAAGCACTTATTTCCTGCGGCAACGAGGAACTTTCCAAGTCAAACTCGGAAATGTTGCGGCGAAGAAATGCCTTTTTCTGTCAGGAAGAGACAATATGTTACACAGTTGATTCAATCAGAAAAGAGTGAACGAAGGTTAGAAAGCAGCAGAAGGATGGCAAAGAAAGAAACAGGATGAAATTAGTCTGCGTTAAATGGAAATGACAGTGATGAATAAGAGTCTATTACAATGATAGAACGGAAACGTTAGTTTTACTGTAATTTGGCATTTATTTTCGATTATGATCATTTTCATTTTTGGATGTTTACATTGCTAGGATTGCTCACTCTCAAGCCATACTTAGCTTAGTTAGATGACGCCTCATTACAACTTTATAAGAGGAAGGGAACAATACATAAAAGGCATAATATCAGACCGTAAACTTCATGTACATTTCTTTAAATAATTTCCAATTGTTTCCACATTATTATTTAATTCCCAAGTACTCGATCAATATCCTGCAGAGCTACTTCACTGCCTTCATTTGATGCATAATTTTATCGAAAAACAAACTAAAACGAAGATGATCTATTCGGTAGTTATTACTATCAATGGTTTTGATATATCACAAAGAAATATTGATAAAAATGAGGGCGTATTTGAAGGACTGCTACTGAAACAATATATTTCGTCGAGGAGGTAACGTCTCCAAGAAAATACACGCTCAGAAGCTCGGATAGGCTTCGCAGTATGCTACGCATTGTTGTTTTATCTCATCTTCCAGAATGCATTCTTCTATTATTGTTGATTTCAAACATTGTCAATCTCTTCAACGTTTAACTATCGAAGTTCATCTACCTTCACGGTAAGTAATTGAATCAGTTTTAGTTTTCAGCACCTTCGGTGCAACTCTATTGCCTCAAGAAAGACAATCACTCTTATGGATTGTTATCGCCCAGGATATGCCACGATTTATCCTAGTTTCTCAATTAAGACTCGAATACTCAAGTAAATTTACCGGGACGTCTGATATTTTAGAGTACGAATTGAACGATTAGCACCCAATTAACGGCAATCAAAATATGTTTACTATAGGCAAAAACTATTTCCATCTTTAAATTCAAGCAGTATTATTTCGATAGCAGCACCTCTTTATGCTCTTTATCGAATTGACTCTCAGAGCGATGCTGTATTTTCCAGTGATGCTAAAGGAGAAGGAGACATTTCATTGAAAGAAGGATCTTTCTAAGCTCAGGTGCAGAGAAAGAGAAGACAGAGTAGCAGCTGCGAGCTAATTTGGTTCATTCGTCTTTCTAAGAGTTAGACTCCATCATGAGATTCGAAAGCAAAGATAGATCGATGGCATATACGTCTTAACGAAAGTATCGTTGGAAATATAGAAACAAATAACAGAAGTTAGAGATGGAGAGTGGAGCATATGTACTTATTTTGGCTTACTGCGTTTCTTTGAGACTTGAAGCTGGATTTACATATACGTATAGACATGTATTTGCTCGAGAAAATTCTACTTTGAAAATAACTAAGGGGACAGATAAAGAAATGCTCTTATCAATATGGAAAACTTTGGCTTTGTAACTTAAATTAAGTAATTTATTATTTTGTCCATTGCAATCGTTTGAAATTGTTTGCTATACACTATAAAGGTATTTATTCCTCATAGTCATTTATTGGCCAAAATATTTTGGATTTGCTCCGTATATAATTTAAATCTACTCTTTTCTGAACCCATGGATCTCCTTTGAAATATATGAAGGATTTGAATAAATCCTAAATTTCACACAATGACAGAATAGAATGATGGGATAGATGGATCAAAATTATATTCCTAAAACTAAACCAAAATTACATACCTAAAATTATTAGTAATATCATGTAACATTGTACCTCCAGAGGTTAGGCGGAAGAGAAGCCATTTTGGTCTAACCTCCCCGTGAGAATATAAAATAATAATAATAAAACCGATATGCATGAACATCATTTGGTAGAAAGACATTCTACGTATATGAGAATAACTAAATACATTTTTACGTAAGAAACAAAGATATTACCATTAATTTGTAACTCTTGCTTACTAATTAATTAATGAATCTGTCTTATAGAAAAATCTCCTAACCATTTTATGACAGGGAATGATAAAGTGGCTGATACTAAGGTTGTATGAATTTATTGTTCATTATGAGAATAGAGTTGACGCATTACGTGCATTGTACTAAATTGATAGAAGATAAAATAAAACTTAAATGAATCATAATCTCTCAATTACGCATTGAGAGAAACCGAAGATATTTAATATTGATTATTTAGGGGATAAGAACGACACTTTTCTGCTATCATAATCTTTTACTAAGTCTGAAGTCTATCGGGAAGTATTTACAGTAGGTTCAAGGCATTAAATGATGTATAAATGTTTACTCTTATTTATAATATTTATCTGTAAAGATAAGAAACAGATTTTTTATTCGATTGTGTACTAAAGTTTACTAAAATAATTGACTAAGAAATCGTACAAAATAGACTCCATATCATATGTTTCTTCATGATACGTGTATCGATTTAGGTTCATCTCTCTCTTGGCCTTCTCTGGTTTGCTTTCTAAATAAGTGATCGTCCAAGAGATCACACTGAGTCCTCCGGTGATAAAAATGAGACGTAAATGTTGCGTTAAAAATTTATTTTTCGTGAGTGTATTCAACTTCTCATATAGTGTTTTTAATAATAGAAGAAAATCAATATTTTTTATTTTAGACCTTCGTTTTACATCTCACGCGATTCTAACCCATTCCCATGTGATTCTTTATTCAATTACTGAGAATGAAAACGTCAGGTCAGGCGCTCAGGTAGCTAGATTAAACTCTGAATGGAACAGTGAGAGGAAACAATGCGCAACTCCGACGCGAGTCCGAAAGGTTTTGTTGATTTCTCGAGAAATTGGACAGCGAGTGGTTGCTATGGAAACCAAGCTCGCATAAACAAAACAAGATGGTTTCAGAAAAAAATGCGGATTGATTTCCTTTATTTTCTTTTCGAAGGTATGTGTGAGATAACTGTCCCATTGTCGGCATACTGCATGCATTACAATTGGATCGAAATAAAATGCAACTCCTCGTTTTTAAAGCCAAAAAAATCGTCTTTTGTCTCGAACAACAACTAGTTGACATGTTTCGAGGATCAGGAAAAAAGAGACAAAAGAAAAGCCAGAAAATGCAGAGAACGTCAGCCTGCAGGGACCGATATCAGCCTGAGCTAACGCTTATTCTGATTTAACTTTTCGAGCGAGGTACGAGGATAAACGATGACCTATTGGATTTTATTTATGACTTTGACCCGAGAGCGTCGAGAGGCTGCATTATTCGCAGTCCGCTGAAGAATTGAGATATTCTAACTCTTTTACGACTTGTGGCTGTTCTTAACGTTGATCGGATTCATTTATCCGAAGAAAGGTTTCAAAATTCGTCAGAAAAATTAAGTCCCGTGAGTAGACTTATTGATATTTTAAATTCTTCGTTTACCCATAACTATCTCGTTATCAATACCCACTGTCCCCTTTTCATTACGGACGCTTTAAATTTGTATCTTTCGAGTTCTAAGATGACAGTATTCGCTCGTTTATATGAATCGATTACGTTATACCATATATTGATAATTTATAAACTATTATTTTTGCTATTTGGGCCAAGCTGGCATTGCGAATAGATCTCTTACCATATCCTTGGTATGCTTGATTTACAAGAAAATAAAAACAGTTTAAATCAGATTGACTCCAGAGAGTTTTATCTACGATTAACATGACGTAAGATACACCGAGAAAAGAATGCGCCCAGGAATATCAGTAATATTGGTAAAATTGTTGGTTAAATAACGTAAAAAATGATAAAAACCAGTGAATTAATTATGATAAGTAAGCAAGTTCTATTAAGAAATCCTTGAGGCCTTCTTTTGATAAGAAAAATAGGCAGTAAAAACTTTGAAGAAGTTTTACAATCGCACGTAATTCCTAACATTTTTTAAAGCCTTCCCTATTTGTTCAAAAGAAGATTTCATATGATCTATCTTCTTTAACACTTTTGCCATCGTCCTTTTCAGGAGAAATTACAAATTCTGCTCTATTTCCAATGTTCAGTTTATTCAGTCAATTATCAACCATACCACAGTATCGATATTGTCTCGAAAGTTTGAAAAGGTAAGTTTTTGATCTCGTATATTCCCTTCTTAGCGAGTTTTTGTTCTCTGAAATACACATCATTGCCAGTTTGAATGCAGGTTGTTCATCTGTAAACAATATTGTGGTTGCTTTAGCAGATGTTGTTCTCGGTGCTTAGTGATGCACCTGTGCCGTATTTTCTACCATTAGTTGCCTTTTGATTCTTTGTCACTTAATGAATAGTGAAGCTATGTAAGTATTTTAATTTTTTAATTCATTAGCTTTTTTGTATGAAGTAAATCAGGTAAACACAGCGAAATTGTAATACATATGCAATGAACGCACCAGGATATCAAGGCTTCTTCAAACCCATCATTATAATTTTCCAAGCATATCAATTTTGGTTTTTGTCGATTTTAAAGGTTAAACAATGTTATAGTATTGCATTTGCCCTTCAAAAGAGAGAAATTAATGATTCCAACCGCACCTTTCACATTTTTGCATCTTCTATCGAAATATGTAGGGAATGATTATTCTTGAGGAAAATGTGGGGACTAAATAGATCAAATTTATTGATGAATTCTTCCTCTATATTAAAACAACAAATTGGCATTTGAGTTGTAACTCCCTTAAACGATTTCACCACCTGTCAGAGTCTTTCTTTTCTGTATTGTCCCTTGGTTGTCACTTTTCTTAACTGTATTCATTCTGATGATCAAGTCTGACTCCCATTGTTTCTAATTCATTGAATCAAGCTGTGATCTAGTTAAGGCATGAGCGTACGTAATCGAATTAGACATTAACTTTCCAAGACTGAATCGTGTTTATAACGGGTTACGACATTCCTCTAACGGCTAACGGCTGTTTTCTGTTTTCGGTTTCGTTTAATTTCTTTCAAATTGTTACGCAAAAAGGAAAAAGTCTTCTCTTCGATGTAAAAGGTTTTATTTAATTCTGTATATAAATTTATATTTATTCTTATTTATAGTTTGCGCAACAAAGGAAATGATTAGAATTAATCAACTTAAGAATTCATCAACTAAATGAACTATATACATAGAACGGAAATATTTCAAGAAATTGACCCTTTGAGTGGGAAGATGTATTTAATACTTCGAAAATATTCGTCTATTATTTCTTTATGCATCATGAAAATACCTTTTATGGTTATCTAATTTTAGTACAATCTAAAATATAGTATTGCTATTGAAGTATCAATATTTTTAATATTTACTTAATCGTTTGTAATGCATACTAATTAGTACACTAAGCTAGAGATAACAGAAATAATGTTCCAAGAAATTGTTGCCCTAACTGCTCGGGCTGTTAGTAATTGGATGATTAATCAGTTTGATCAAATCCATCAGAATAGAATTACCACTTAGCTAGTAATAATGGAAATGTTCGCTGTTGCCCACGTTAACCGACGTACAAGTTTGGTAATGGCAATCCCGATCCAGGCGCTTTCAAGTGACCTCTACCGTGAGCGAGCCGATGAATCTTCCTGATTTGCGGTGCATAGGGCAGCTTTATTGGGATTAAGCCGGTCGCTGTGTTGCAGCGTTCGCTAACAATCTCCGCTTTTTAACGCTCAAGATCCTCCTTTTAGCACGTTTTCATTTCCGAGAAATTAGTGTCCTGTTAATTGATACTTCAATGGTGCGGGACACTCATCAAATTCTTTTGAAACCTTTATCTCTTGGTTTACCCGGATAAGCAATTCTATTATATCCCACCTGAAATGCCACTGAATCACGTATACATGGATTGCCTCACGTAGAATCATTATTCAAGCGAATCCTCGTAAACATAGCGTAGGAATTGGGAAGAGTCTCCCAAATGTATCTCATATGAACGTTGGGAAGAGCCGTGAACTTTCTGAGCTCCTCCAGATAACCCCGGTGTATCGGGGTAGTGGAGGTTCAACGAGGAATCTATTCGAAACTAGGTCAGTCAACTCCCAAATTTTATCGACTGTGATTAACTTAAACTGCTCGAATGTTAAAAATAATAATATGTCTTTATTGAAATGCGAGATTGAGACTAATAAGTCTCTTCTTACATCTAACCCATAATATTGAGACACGGATGAAAGTAAAACAGATAAATCATATTAATTGGTTCCCTACAGAAGTGTAGGAATTAGAGTGGGAATTAGTCAATCGACTAACAAAAAGAAAGACCCAAGGAAGAATGGATTTGAAAAAAGTCTGACGGCAAGTCCATTCTTCCTTGGGATTTTTCCTGGGTGCACACCATCTTGCGCAAAATCACCCTTACCCGTTTTCCTGAAAAAGAAAGACTATAAGAAATACGTTCGCATCGAAAGAAATCGGTTAGAATTTTAGTGTGGATTGAGAAGCTCCTCTTTTATTACGATTTCTTCATCGCCAATCATTCCAGATTTTCAAAAGAAGCGCTGTTATTAAAAAAACAATGCACTCGTCTTAAGCGAAGAATAATTCAATATGGAACTCTTGTATTATGTTACCGGTTATGATGTAAAATGATTCCTATTCCTATAGTACTAAGGGCCAATTGAAAGGAGATTTAATTATTTTTTATAATTTAGATGTGCTGATCACAAATATGATCATCATTCGTGTACTGCGTTGTTTCTGAGATTATCATTCTTTAATTTGATAATTTTCCATGTTTTCATTAACGTCACTTTTCTATCTTGCAAATAAAAAGTAGAAAGTTTTTATTTTTGTATGCATGTTCGCTCTAAACTCGAGGGAAAAAATTGTGCAACCTTCAAACTTTAACGATTGATAGATTCCGTCCTTCTGAAAATAATAGTCTACTATTTATTCAACTATATTTCATTCTATGTATCGTTCTCACAAGAAATGCAGTGAAAGGTCACTTTTATTACTTTTGTAGAAAGACAGTGAAAATTCGTATTTTTCCACATAATATTTAATATACCGGTTTCACAAGCGTGCTAGCATATTCAGGCATCATTTTGAAGATGCAAGCGTTTTGCAACCAGTAATACACTAAATATTCTTTTAACTGTTTTTCATGATGTATTTCCTCCTTCCACCATCAATTTCATTCTTTTGTAGAATTGAATTGGAAAGAACAGTCGTACAAAATCTAGACTAGCACCAATAGAAGGGAAATCGAAAAATTCTTATTTTTGGCTCAGACTTATGGTAGAATGGTGGACTGTAAATCATCGCAAGCGGGCAACAAACGTAATTGAGGTGAATTCAGTTAAGAAACAAACGATTTTGACGGGAAAGAAGGAGAAGTAAAAAGGGGAACGATAGAGAGTGATTCGAGTTGACATTCAGGAGCACATATGCTAGGTTGGGAATTTTGAGGCGGAATAGAAAACGAGGAGAGCAAACGTAACCCTTTCACATCTCACGTGACCCTTGGAGCTGTCAGACATCTTTCCTCGCATATTCCCGCAGGGCACATGTCACACCGCATTTGGACACTTAACAACCAGATCTGCCATTCGCCTCGGACAATTGAACATTCTCTACTTTAATTTTCCCACTTTACGGTCTTTTAGGTATCATGCTTTACTTTAAGGCCACAGGAAACTGAGAATTCCTGAATTTTCAAAAGAATACTTTGCTTAATTGCTTTATTGTGGCCTCTATTTTGACTTCGAGTAATGGGATAAAATCATACGATGCTTAAAAAAAATGTAAAACATTCGAAAGCATGGAAATATTATTACGGCAATAAAGGCAAATGGAATTGATTTCTTTGTTAGTGAGGTATATCCCGTGATAGCAATGTTATTTTAATGCTTTTAGAATCTAGCTGTACTTAAAATTTATTTTAATTCAGCTATTTTAATTTATTTTTCTCCTTTACCGCCCATTTTACTGATTTAAATAATTATGACATTATATTCTTTGATTGTGATATGACTTGTGATTGTGATTGTGAATAATTATGACATTAAATTGAATTCCTTCTTACACGTAGCTAAACTATAGAAACATTTTCCTTTAGTGCAGAATTCATCATAGATATATCAACACTTGAATCCTGTGATTTTTATCCTATTTTCATTTTATTATCTATAAATGTTATTATTGAAGATATTCTAAAAGATCTAAAGCTGTAAATTGAAAATAGAAATAGGAAAACCTCATCCAGATTGTTTATCTTCTGAGACTGGATTCCAGGGTTAAATTCTGTCTCACTTGAATTCTAGTTGGCTCATATCTCTCAAAAATTTCTTTTCCGCTATTTTTGTATCGCTTTCCTGAATTAATTGAAATAATATTTTTGTTAGTTATTCTTTGTTTTTGGTTTCGAGATAGTCATTGAAACTTTCGGAAGAAAAACTTCTGGTACACAATTTTTACTAAGCTAGAGATAAATTCGATCGTTTATTAAAAAAGTAATTTTTCTTAACCTATTTTATTTATGAGGTTAGTAATATCGTTTTGTAATTAATGATTAAAGTAAGAGTAAATAATGAGGGACAAATAATAACAAAATATTACTACAGGATTTCAAACTTTCACGGTCTAGGTTTCGTGGTATCCTAGTTTTGTATTGGTTTTTAAGAATTTTTCTCTAAAAAACCTCATTATAGATAATTCTTTCCTTCTTTAGCTATATCTCGAGTTTTAACTGCTTCAGTATAGGCAATATATAAGTTCTCAGGGCATGAAAAGTGGTGAATATTATTCCGTGAACTTCGTTTGTAGTAGTGGGAAAGGCATCTGGATTTGTCCACTTTTACATCAATGGAAGGACCAGGGACTAATCGTGAAAACGTCTTTTGAACTTAACGGAGTAATTAAATTGTGGCGGGCTCCCGGATAGCTAAGTGGGCAACGCGTTCGACTTCGGCAAAAGCGGTCCCGGGTTCGAATCCCGGTGGGGGCCTACGTTCGAAATGACGTAAGCTGTCGAAGCACTTTCAACAATACTAATACTAAATGCTCAGCTCATTAATCGACGACGACGACGAATAAAATTCACTTCCTGTCGAAAAATTTTGTTCATAGTTCCCGACTCGGGGTCTTATCAATAGTTTTCCATAACCACTTCTTAGTTCGCTTTATATTGGAGATCACGGATTTGGGGAGACTATTCTCTGCGTACCATTTTCTTCCTATTTGACTGACCAAGCTGCAAATTACGAGAAGTTAAGTAGATGCTTTTCGCGGGTACGCAGCTACTTCAAATTTGCAAACCTTACAAATGTAAAACAAGGAAATGATAAAACCCGTACCACGAAAAAAGGAAATGTTTACAATTCCATTGTTTCACGTTATAGAGACCTACTACCAAGTCATGCTAGAAGGATTTGATAGTACCCTACGAATAGTAAATTTGAAACACAAATATAACATCAATAATAAAAATACCAAAGTGTTGAGAAATCAAAATGAGCGATCAAATTGAAAAAAAAAGGAAATTAAAATCTCAACTTCGTCTATGTGCTGAGATTTTGCTTCAAAATTACTAAACTATTTAAAGTTACTAATAATTAATCGTTTATATTATACAAAAATGGTAAAAGATATGATGAACTACATGAAACGGCATATTTCAATACCCTTAAAAGAAAACTTCTGCACATCTTCTTTTATTTTTGAATTTTTCATAATTTAATTTTTGAAATTACATTTGTGATTTTCGCTAAGAAAATCGAGTTTGAGATTTTATTCTGAATATTTAGACTGGGTTCCATATCCAAAAAAACTACTGTTGTATTTTACGCAACGTAGCCGCTAGATTTAAAATAGAATAATCTTGAGGATTATTGCATGCAAGCAAATTCTCAGTGAGTTTTTTTAGGATTCGGCGCTTAGATTAATCGCAAGGAAGAGAGGGACACATTTCCATCTCCTCCACGATAACATCGGTTACTTGGAAGTCGGATGGACGTTTATTGAAGGACTCCAGCTTCGTCTGACGATCCTAGAGAAGATAGAGGAATTGCCTCCTCACACTAGCCATCCCAACTCCACACCGTAGAACACATTAGTGATTGTCAGGCGAAAATTAATTATTTTTCCAAATATTCGAACTTTATATTCCAAGACTAGGAAATCTTTTTCATAGGAAGACCGCGTATTTCGTGTTTTATTCTTGGCTCAATAACCCAGAAGCTACCTGAGTATGAGTGCTGAAGAATAATGGTTCATTTTGGTCACTTATTATCGTGTGCAAGTGTCATAGAGCCGGTCTTTCGCGTATATTTTTCAATCTTAAAATTCTGACTTAGAGAAGGAAATAATGGCAAGCAACCTCACTCAACAACTTTTCTATTTATTTCATTTCCTCTCCAAAGCTTTTCGTTGCTACTGGTGGAGGGTTTGAGGATTTAACCAGCTTTTGGGACCTTGGCATTAGAGAACTAAATTGAATTTAATTAAGAAACATATGTAAATAATGGGTACCCATGAATCCAGAATTCAATGATTATGTAATTAAAAACGTTTAGGTACTCAAGAATTGATCTCCTTTTATTGATTAATTTAAAAGTTGAACAGTTAAAAATTTTCAACTTGAATAATTTGCATAATTTTGCCCCAATAGTTGGTCAGATACGTAGAAAAACACAAATCTAAAGGCTTAATATTCGAGATGGATTCATATCAATCAAATGAAACATCACTGATGACATTTATATCTAGCAAATCCCATTCTTAGCATACGTTCTCTTCTAAATAGGGACCAGCAAATCCGTCCATTATCCCCCTAATCTCCTCTGATTCCTCACATTTTTCTCGGATTCCCTCCCTTCCTAGGTCATTCTTTCTCCCATTCGAACACTTAGTCATCCAGTTTTCCTTCTTCCGTCTCTCTTAAAACCCTCTTTCATTCCCTTTAGTCCCCTTACTTTCCACTCATTTACCTCCCTATTCTTCCCAACGCGGCTCAGACAGTTAATTCAGCCGTGCTCTGGACCACCCGTATATACTCCATTGGGCAAGAGGTTTGAGGCGCCATTCCCTATTACTTCATCCCCTCAATTTCGGATGAAAGGGTTTCTCGATATCCTAATCGAATTTTTCATTTTCATGTCCCTCCGCAGCCTTACTAGAGATTGGAATACATACATACGTCTTTATTTCGTGTGATATTGAGACCTATTACTCCCACCTTACATTTGAGCAGTTACTAAGGGATTGAACAACACAGGAGAATATGCTAGTTAACTTGAAAGACAAAATATGTGAAATTTAATATAAAAAATATATTGTACAAATACCAAGTAAACCAAAAATACCATTAAAGAGTAAATGAGGAAGAAGAAGAGAAAGAATAAGTATGTTAAATATGAATTGAGGAAAAGTGGCAGAGATACCCCCCGGAGAGAAGGGGGTGTAAGATAGGATAGCGATAAAAATGTAAATGACTCATAAAATATTAATATTTATGATGAGTTTAAAAATATTACAATGAATGAAACATACGCAGCAAGTGTTTTACGGCCTCAAAGAATTACGAGCAGAAAATATATTAGAACAATTACACGAAGACTCTTCATGCTGAAGAGAAAGCGTAATGAGAATTGTTGTACTCGTTATTTGAAAGTGAAAGGAAATAATGAAAGATTAGTTATTCAGACTATGAGATGGTTAATACACGAAAATACATTATAAGGTGTTCTGATTTGATTCTTTTGATTGAAATATTAATTAGATTTGTTATGCAATACACAGCCGCTTATATTCAACTTATTTCTCTCACGAAATGAAACATCGTATCATCTAAAAGTAATCCAAACAAGTCTCAAAATGTTTCTTAAAATAATAGAATCTTTTATTCGAGTATTTTGCACGTTATTCCCTTTGCCACTTATGAATCGAGGAAACATTCGAAGAGGCATTCATAATTTTAGTAAGTTATTTTCAAACTCCTACTCTGTGGGTGTTACCGATGCAATGTGAGTTTTGTCTTAGTCAACTTTAAGTTGCAAAGATTTTCCCTCACTGTACTCTTCTTATAATCTCATTAATATTTGTAAATATTACAGCGAAACAGGAGGTTGGGTGGGGAAGAAGCTCACATGGGCATAATCTCACTAGGCACAAGGGCCCATCTATCTATCAATTGTCTATTTTACTTTAACTTTTCAATTGATACAAATATGCATAACATATTTGATTTTTAACTTGAAAATTCAGCTTTCCCTTGGCACGTTAATTTTTTCTACACGATTCCCGGCTCAATTACCAAATAAAGCAGAAAAGATACACTAGCCTCGTTATGTTACATAGCTAAACTCAGAATGGATGTATAACTTCTGGTAAGTCTGGGAGAACGTAAAGTAAAATTTAAAGAGACTAATGAGCTTTAATCTATTGTGTTGTTAACGATAAGCAATAAATAACCTTGTCAGAAAACCTTCTCGGCATTCAACTGGATTGCGTCACCGATTTACTGGGATAGAATCAGATCGTTTTAAACATTACCCTCGGTTAAAAATTTGGGAAATGCAAGAGTAAACAAATAATACGGTCTTTGTCTTCATTTAGCAACTTTTTATATCACTTTGAAAGTATTATTTTTTGTTTTTATTCATTATTCACACAAAACGTACCGGTTTTATGAAAACCGCTGTACTCTTCGTATATATTTACTCACAGAACAATTATCTTCGGTTTTCTTTTACTGCATTAAAAATGCTATAAAATTTTTTTATGTGAAATAAACGGATAAATTTATTTCGCGATGATAATCTAGGAGACAACAGGCATCGAATCGTCTATTCATCACCATTGAATACCTTTTAACCAATGGAGCTCTAACTAGATCTCTTTATTGCCTCGTATTTTCATGCATCAGGATAATTTGAGACCTTAAAAAGTGAGTTTTCTGTTGATTAATGGGCACCGAATCCGATAAAAAGGCATGTCCCGATGAAATGGACCATCAATAAGGGAGGGAAATCCGCTGCGATTTTATTTGTTCGGATGAGTCATCTGGAGAAATCAAATTAATGGCGGAATGGAAAAAAGGTCGACTGACCAAGAGGTCTGCTCGGTTTCCATCTCCTTTTGTGGGCGCGTAATCGGATTGCCTTCGCTATCCATTCTAAATATCTCATCCGGTCTCCTCTGCTTTTTTTTGACATCGTCCTCAGCGGGAAATTCGATTGAGTCGGTGGTCAGTTCATCCTATGCTTAGTTTCCGGGATATTTCCCCCATTTGACGAGCTTCCCGGCGCCGCCATTGTGTTATGCGGTTTCCCATGGCAAACGTGCATCAATGAGTGGCCGTGCAGTCGGAAGGAAGGCGAGAATCCGCAGTAAGTGGATCACTTAATTGTCTGCCGAGGCGAAATCGTCCGCGGATGCGTAATCCTTGAGGAGGCGGACGCAATTACTCTGTCTAGAGTTACAATAGTCCCTCTAAAGACCGTATAGTATGAATGGCTATTGGTTATTTTGATCGAATTCGTAGTTGACGCCGGTAAGCGATTTCTTGCTTCTTGCCCGATACACATCCCCTGACCGCTCGATATCTCAATAAAAATTTAAGATATTTAATGCGAATGTTAATGTTAATGTTTAGGAGCACCTAAGGCAGAACCTTTCCCAAAAACTAAATAAAAATTCGACTCTCGTGACTGAAATACTTTTCTTAGTCACTAAACCCGAAGGAAACCAAAGGAAAATTCTCTTAATAAACTAGTAGTTAGTAAAGAATTTCTCATTATTTTCGCCTAATGACCGTGAAAAGTAGAAAAGATGTTAGATAATCTTAAATGTAAATCTTGTGTTTCTTAAAAATCCTCAGCTAACATTTGTGCTAAGTGTTTCATTGGAAAATACCGTGAGCATGAAAGTATTTTCTCATAAATAGCATATGTTCTTCATATACTATTAAAGGCATAAAAAAGGTGTTTATCAGTAATCTACATAACTGGGAGGACTGTACGCAAAATAAAAAAGGTACAGCTAAATATCTGAAATAGAGAGATGCATAGACATAGTTATATACAGCATCATTTTGTTTAATAGGGATTTTCAGGCTCTAAAAGGATATTGAGAATTGTCATTGATCTGCCAAGAAGTAAGTGACTTCCGAACTATTTCTAAACGGATTATTTACAAATAGGAAAAACTGTTTGAGATATAAACATTCCGAAAGACTTATAAATACTATAAATTGAAATTCCTCTTGCTACTACGAGCATTCATCTTGCTACCCCACAAAAGTGAAGTGGATCTAGGTGATATTAATTTCTTATTAATTCAAGATTATCTTGAAAATGAATTTCGAGTAATTCTCTGTCAGTAAAAATCAGCAAAATGCTAATTTATTTCGCATAGGTCGGGGAAATTTCTTGGTTTCTGTGAAAACGTCATAAAAATCAAGAGAATAACCGTACCGCGCGTGTATAATTGCCGCTTACCAAATGCATACTAGCATGCATATAGATTATCATTAGTTTCAAGCGTAAACTGTAAAGAATTTTCTCTAGAACGAATGCTTAGTGATGAATGTGATTCCTGATGAATTAAAGAACAAATTCACTAAGATATATTTTTTTCAGACTCCTCAAACAGTTAATAATTCTTTGGTAACATCGTTGGTTTTGACTTGATGATTTGAAATTGATTTACCAGATATAAAAAGATATCTTGGGAAATATGACTCGGAGAATGTACAAGTTTTTATGACGGAAGCCCCTGAGTTAATTAAATAAAATGTGGGTTTTTATATAGGGGCAAACACCAAACCATTATCAAAGGCATTGCGGTAGTAAATATGCAAAAACGCAATTATCACAGTAAATTGATGATTATTTCCTCTTGGACGTCTTTTGACTGACTTTACGATGATATATATGCAGGTACCAGTTCTCCAACGACGTATCGGCGCACCTACTTGAGAACAATATGGAGGATAAATTGGCACAGAAAATTCTTTGATTCACACCTTCTTAAGTGTGAATAAGTATAGTAAATATAGCAACAATAATCTAGTAACAGTAAGCATTTCGAAAACTTAACTATAACTCTTTCGTGTGAATACACTGACCATTATTGTCTCCGTTCCTTGAATTACTGTACTCTTCGGTATGGAATGCTTAAGAAAATCTTCTTTATATGGTCAGTCAAAAAGAGTTACTTTTATTATTATTATCATTTACAAAAGGTTAGGTAATAGTTGCGGATATCAATTTGCTTTCAGTTAATCAATTTTGGCGATATTTGGTGGAAATTATCCATAATTACTTCAAAGAAAACACTATCTTACTCCGTCCACAGAAAATATATTTGAAAAAAACATGACCAGTTCCGAGGATTCTACCCATCGTCAACCCTTGTCTGCCTACTTCGTCAAACTTGACGATGAGGTAGAACCATCGTAACCGGTTGCGTTTTTCTATTATATTTTATGCGGAGTCAGATTGTGTTTTCTTTGAACTAATTTGCTTACATTGGGTACTCTAAACGAAATCTATGGTGAAAAATTTTTGGGTGTATAGTCTTGGGTTAAAGGTCTCTGGGTAAACTGTCCTTGGGTGAACCGTATTCTGCCAAACCGTCTCTTGAGTGAGATGTCTTTGTGTAATGCACGTCTGGATATCATCCAACAGTTTTTATTTATTTCTTTATATCCCAATTCCCCCACAAACATCCATGTACTGCACCATTACAGTGGTAGGCTTCAAACAATAACAAAGGACGAACACACACGACCATTCCCTGATCAGAAAAATCAGACTAGCCGGGATTGGAACCCGAAACCCTGGGATTGGAGCGCCAGCGTGCTGGCACGCTAACCACTCACTGAAATCACTGAAAACAACCCTAGAGAAACTTCAAATGAGTGTTTATTTGTTCCCAAAGAAGCAAATATTTTCGAGCGTTATACTAATGTATCGTAGAGAGGGCATATTGTGAGGTCAGGATTCCGCCAGGAATCCTATCACAACTCCCTCATTGTAAAATTTTATTCACCCTCGTACTGTGGTGATGACAACTCTGCCTTTCGAGACCTTTCGTCCGTGTAACACACAGATATCGTGAATGCATTGCGGTTCTGCGGAAATTGGAAATTCGGAAAGTTTCCCGCCGTGATCCAAGCCGCGAAATGGGATTGTTTCTGGACTATTTGGCGAGAGTGTGGCCATACATCCTGAGCTTCGGATGATACTGCTCTGTGATGAATAACATTTCAAGGTGGATCGTGTAGCACCTTTGTGAGCATGAAGGATATCAACGTTCACAACCAATCTCTCCGCATTAATGGTGCAACCTATCTCTATTCATTCCCGCTCCGACAGTTCTGAATCCACTCTTTGGTTGTTCAGATCGGTTGGCGTCTCCAGCCCAATTACAAAACTAATCCTAATGGAAGTTGGACAATTTTTCACCTCGTAACTCAGGGTGTACCTCAGCTTTCGATCGCTCACGTTCTATTTTTGATATTCATTGACACATTTATTTCCATTATTACCTTGTAGTTTGGCTTTCTCCTCTCAGAGTCTGCACGAATCCACAGGAATCGAAAAATAGTGAAAATAGAAAGGCTCGTAGTGATGACAATAACCTGATGCGAGGTTCAGAGCTTTGTTTCTTACGGTTATAATAACACGGCTTCATTTCAGAGCGAGATTTATTCTAGTTAAACATAATACCCAATGTAAATGAAGATTTGAAGGAAGAACTTCTTGGAGTAAAACTAGAAAGAAAGCAATTAAAAGAAGTAAATATTACATAGGTTAAAAAATCTAAGTTTACACTTCGGAAAAAATTAAACACTGCACCCACAGATCACGCACGACAAGAATGGACTGAAAAAGCTACAAAATACAGTGAATGTTGCAACTGAAATTTAAAATGAAGAGAGAAAGTGGAATCTAAGAAAAAAGAAAGTGTCAGCAACATGCCAGAAAAAATGCCAGTATAAATTATTACTCATACCAAAAATACTCAACAGATGTTGAATTTTAATTACCTGCAATAAGCAGTAGAACATACCGAAGCAAAATAATAAAAAGAACAAGGAAATAAAGAAACAAGAAAGTTATTGAAGAACAAAGATATATGGAAATAATCACAGGAGCAATGGAAAAACTGTAAAAAGGTGCACCAAACAGATATATTTAAAATCATACATGTGTCAACGTCAATTTCTCAATTAAAATGAAGAAAACTCAAAATGTAGCTTAAAATATTATTGTTAGATCAAACACAAACATTGATATTTTCTAACTAAATCTATATCTAAAACAAGAGATAAACCATCTAAAAACTCTCATCGGCAGCTCATCGCACGATTTGTTATACTAAAGTACAGTACTAAGTAAAGATACACGTAAATGAATTGCCGTAACAATTATCCCATCGATCACCCAATTACAATGTATGTACATTGGCAGTGCCAGCAGAAGGGGTGTATATAGAATTTCCTCTCCCCTAAATCATATGCACCGCGCAATACACATCTCGAATATTATGGAAGGAACTATAGATTCATAGATACATAACTTTCAATCCGTTATCCCAAGAAAGACCTTTAAGAAGTCAACTCGATAAAAATAATGCAATACTTGATGAGAATATGAAAACCTTCAAACAGGAGTCATAATAAAAAACTATCGGACTTAGATTTATGGTCACCAGGTACACCTAAATGTTTGGATTAAGGAGGAACGGCGTTAAACCTAAACACTCAAGCATCACATACGATTACTATTTCAGCATTGAGACGTGCTAGTTATGAAGTAACTCATGAGAAAAAGAGGAATACGAAATATATGCGTGTGTGAACAGTGTGAGGGAATCATATTCAAAACTGTAAGTACTGTGCCTATAATAGTCAGCCATTATAGGATTTTTAAAATACTTCGAAGGTTTGGGAGGAATATTTTTGTGAAAGGCTAAGCTAGGAATTCTATTTAAGTATTCATTTGGTTCCTCGATGCAAAGGGAGAAGATGCGAAGTATTATTTAGCTACCAACATGAAACTCGTTCGTGGTACAATGATGTTGCTTAGGTATGGGTAAGGTTTTGCGTAAGAAAAGGAAACAGGTTACAAAAGAAAACAAAGAGAATGGTAAATACAATGAGGATATCCCCTTAGTGAGAATTTTTAAGTATAAAATAAAGAAAATAAGACGTAAATGCTATCAAAATGTAGAGCGGAAAATCTCGTACAACGTGTTTCTCTTAAATAAATGACTTTCCTTTGATAGGTTTCACCTTTTTGTAATTTGAAAGTTTTCATTTAGGAAAATTTAATAGTTTAAATCAGCGCAAATACGTATGTTTAACACATTGGCAGCTTAAGCTAACCTTATAAAGGGTAAGAATAAGTTTAAAGCCATACAATCAAGAAATCCTCTCCTCCTATATCAGGTGATGGCAGAGGTTATTTGCCTCGTTGGAGTCGTCATGAATCGACATGTCAATTTTATGCATTCATTATTAGTTATACGTGATTTAAATTTGTTATATTAGATTTTAATAATAAAAAGAGTTTTTTGCTTAACTTTTGGGCAAACTGAATGACGAATAAACGAAAAAAATTCAGGTCTTTCTTATACTACATTATGGATGGCCAACCTATGGCGCATGCGCCTAAAGTGGCAAATTGTACACTCTTAAGTGACGCGCTCATCCCAGAGAAATTTTATTTAAATTTCATGCTATTTAAATGATTATAAGTACATTATTATTAATATTTAAACACTAAAAATAGGTACAATACCTGGTGATTTAATTCGACGCAATGCAATAGTAATTTCAAAGTATTAGAAAAGTATGATTAAGGAACTCAATGTTTCTCTTCTTTAACTGTAATCGCTTAATTTAAACATTCTAAAAGTAAAAACAGACGTACGATTAGTAAATAATAACAGGAATAGCTGAGACATAAATACACAATACCACAATAAAGAGAGCTGAAAAAAGAGTAGTACGGCGCATCTCAACAAAGCAAATGAAAATACTGGTGCATGAAGTATGAAGGGTACCACCCTTGTACAAGATCTTCCTACTAAAAGCAATTTTTCCACATTCCACCGTTTTCGCTCACACTATTCTCATTTGTTTCACGTCATTCCATTCGCGCCATCTTATTTCCCATTTCCGCCGTCCACATATCACTGCCCGTCTCTTCTATTCAATCCCTTGCACCGCGTTTCCTATTACTGAGTCGGATGGACATTGCGGCCGCCGCTGTCCCTTGTCATGTGAAGGGACAATCAAGGACCCAACGTCAGGAGCGTACGTGCATTCTGAACCAGTTCAGAGCGTTTGTTCTGTCCGAATTAAGGCGCGGGAGCATGTGTATTCCGCCCTTCAATTGCACTTGTCGGGAATGAATAACTCGAGCGATGATTCTTCAAGTTAATTTAGAGGGAGAGCAATCGGATTTGAATAACCTTTAATTTTCTCACGTGTTCGCGAAAAGAAAAGCATGCAAAAATGTCGTGATCAAAGAGCCATCAGCTTAATATCACATGCAGTCAGAGCTATTGAAAAGGCTCTGAATAAAAGAATGTGCGGCGAAGCAAAAGATGAAGACCTGTTCGGCTATCAGAAAGGGGTAGGAGCTAGGGAGTCAGTCGGGAAATCTGGTATTAACGGAAGGAAAGGTTGAATTTATGATGTTTTTTTTGCCTGATTTGAGAAGGCTTTTAGTCAAATTCAATGGCCCGGGTAAATTAGATTATCAGAGGACATAGGAATTGCCTGAAAGGGAAGGAGCTCAATCCAAAGCTTGCATCAAAATGAAGTTACTAAACATAAGAGAACTGGGATGAACAGTATGGACACTGTTATTGATTTAGTAAAAGTTAATCTGGCTTCTAGAGAATGTTCAAATTTTTGATTTTTTATGTTATACGCAAAATGATACTATGTTTTTAATAAGGTCAAGACTAAATTTATTAGTCTTTTCACAGATGCAACCCTTTGTTATCAAAGAAATAAAATAAAGATAGAGCTTTAGAGAGTTAAAGAGAAATATGCAACAAAAAGAGTGAACTTTTTTGAGATTCATTGAATTTTATTAGAATATAAGAGTTAAATTATATAAGGACATAGATAGCAAGAACGACATTTTGTAGATCATTTTGAAAATGATTTTTGAGTTACTTAATGAAGAATCAGCTTAAAAAATTTGAACGAAAATGTATTTATATCACCACATCTATTAAATGCCATATTTTAAGTCTTATCAGAAACTTCAATAATTATCAAAATCAATTACGATACTTGGGATACTCCTTTCCAACACTCGGAAAGCTTATCTAAAAAACGTTTTTCATTAGTGCTTGCAATTAACGGACTAAGTCATTGTTAATTGCCTTTCCACCTAAAGTTCTTTAGATCTCATTAGGATTTTATTAAATTAAAGGACATGATTCAGAATCATGATCATAAATCGGTATTTATGTTGGTCTTTGCAGAAAACCTAAGTTTTTTGATCGAAAAAGGTCTCGCGTTTGAATATGAGTATTACTATGTACCTTTTACTTAAACGCGTCTCATGTTTTACTTAAAACATTACTTATGGCTATCAATTTCAAAATTAATGAAAAATAAGTAATCGAAAATCGAATTACTATAAACTTTTTACATAAATAAAAAAGAAATTTAGTAGTCGTCGCACAATTATAATCCTGATTTATATCAGACCATTCATGTAATCGAACCAAGGATATTGTAAACCAAATTATCGCTTCCCATTTAAAATCTCTCAGATATTTACATCTAGATATGTAATGGAAAATAAAATATACCAGTATTTCAAATCTCATTGATATAACAAAAAGTAAATGTTTCAGACAAAACAAGTTGCGTTTAAATAATTCTCAGTATGGAAATACATAGTCACTTTCATTAAAATATTTTACCAAAATCTTACTATTTATTTGCGAATATTGCGACTTCTACTATCTAATTTGCGTCACCACCTGGGTAATGCTATGACACTAAACGTTATTTTCTTAATGGAAATCTTTAGCAATTGATTTTACGAGTAAAAATCATCGGGGCTTGCTTCGAGTGAAGCTCGGAAGGTTTCTTATCTTTCTTCCTATCCGGAAATGCTTCCTATCCGGAGAGCTTAATCAGTTCTACATTATTTAAGATAAGACCAAAAGTCATTTGTATCTCTCACTTGTTAGATAGGCGATGAGGAACTCATGGCTCACATGCTTGAATTTAGATGAAGAAATGAAGGAGAATAAGTCGGTCGCAGCCGGGAATCAAACCCGGGTCTCCCACCTTGCTACGTTCTGTTGTGGTAGCTTAGAGGACAGAGCACCCGCCCGGAAAGTGGGAGAACCGGGTTCGATTCTCGGCTGTGGTAGACTTTTTCTCCTACATTTCTTCACCTCACCTGTTAGTTTAAACAAATTCCCGGTTTCGGCCATGGCCGTTCTGTCATCCTTTAAAAATCTGTTGAACGTTAAGAAAGACTTTTAATTTTATTTTAAAATTCACCATGGCTCTCCGCGAATTCGCGAATTCCAGCCAAGGCATGTTGATTATAGTATAGATATTGTTTCTGACGTTTTGAAATATCTTGCTTGTTGTTTAACATCGGCGGCATTATTAATTTCTCCTGAATTTGCTGAATATTTTTCTAGTTTCATCCTAGAATATCTCTTCCTGGGTCTCACTCTGAATATCCTTCTATCTGAAGTACATACATATCAAGAGACGACGCTTGGTGAAATTTACCGCGGAATCGGCACTTCAGTCGTTTGCTCGAAAAAAGAGGCTAAGAAACGTCGGATCGCACCTATAAGAACGGTGCTTTGGAGATACCAATGGTGGAATGGCCGCAAATGATTCCCCGGAGTGAGGAGATTTTCGACGCAATCCCTCTCTTGCGCCGCAAATTGCGTGTCGCCAAGCGGAGCTGCAATTACGCGCGCGTCGCCGCGTTGCGTGGCGTGGCGCTGTAATCTGCGCTTCCCCCATTCAACGTGCCTGAAAGCGTCTATCGCTCGGCCGTGATCCTCTTGTCAGGACGAGCCAAAACCACTTAAATGCGGCGTGATCACGCATGGAGAGATCACGCCTAGAGATGCAATGGCAGTATTACCCATCCTTAGCACGGAGACGGTTCTTTTGATCCTCCTAGGAATCTAATCTCATTTTCGTAAGCCTACTGGAGAAGGGTAGCTGAAGTGAAAGTACGCTGCAGTACACCCGTGTTTTTTTATGTAACTTGAATGGCGTATGCAACGTGGCTGTTACAGTGCAACTCATTCATATATAAATACACTAATCTGAATAGAATTTTCGGAAAATTTAAAACCTTAATATATAATTTTGGATGAATTTTAGGGACAAACTGAACAAAATGTATGTACGAATATAGAAAAAAGATTTTTAATTAACTTTAACAACTCAGTGGTACACTAATAACAATACTGTAGTTTGGATAATTTACCCTCTATATATACTGTATCAAATAAAAAATTATAGGCTACGTTACAAAACTAAAAATCACTGTAATCAAATACTGTAAAAATTACTGAAATGTATACAATATTCTATTAATGCACGAAATAAAGTGATTTGAGGTAAAGTGATAGGGTTTTCTATAATAATGCAATATATAGGATAATCCGAAAATTTCGCTATCCGAACAGTATCAGTTCCCATTTAGTTCGGATTAGCGGGACAAAAGTGTAAATCGTTAGCTAAATCGTTGTTCTAAACATTTGAAATAAAAATACAATTTGTGTCATAGATCCATTACATTTATGGTTTTCCTCCTTGGATAACGGAATGTAATGTAAAATTGTTCTAATTCTATCATCAGCTAAATTTCCAAAATTATAAATTCTTGTTTTACTATAAAAAAACCCAAACCTTCAGACTTCTTCACTTCATAAAACTGGGCAGCTGGCGAATGAATATTTAGCCAATCATTACTTACCTTAGCATTTTCAAAAGGGAAATTTCTTGCCATATTATGATGGAAACATATATACTACTACTTTAAGATAACCAATTTCATTTATTGATGATTGATTACTACCAACAAGTGAACTTCTCAGCGTCTATTATGAGGTCGTTGGAGATCGTCTAGGTTGTCTGTAGCTGTGTGTGAACCAATAGAAAGGAAAGAAGCGATCGAACTTCACATTTGAAAAAAGTTTCTTGTCTAATTTTCGTTATCATTACTTCTATACAATAGGGATTGCTATGTAGCAAATCATATACTAAATCTTGCTTTTGTTTTAAGCGAGGACGGGGAATGAAAGCAAAGATAATAAAATCATAAATTTACCTTAATATAATTTTTATGATAAAATAATTTATCCGAGGCGTTGGTGAAGTTAGCGGCGATAAACTTAAATGAACTCTTTGACCAGACACCGGCCAATGGTATAAAATATATACCAACATGGTATACTGGCCAAATATCGTTTTGAATTTCATGGAAAATTTAACGAAGAAACTTACCATTTTCTGTTATGAAAACTTATCACTTCTGTTATATTCAAGTCATGGCATAAATATAGATAACATCCCTTTCGAATGAATTTGTAGCCGATGAGATAAGGCTTTAGCAACAGTTTCCGCAGTTCAGGTTGTAACACCTGAAGCTTTAATCCACATAGCAGGTAAAAATTGAGGTTTGGCGTCGGGCATACGAAATAATACGAGAAGACAAAAAACGACAATCGATTTCAGCTTCTACGAGTTATAAACAATGAAAAAATCCATAAATTGCATGTTATTTATTATGATGTAAATTATGCCCAATTATGAATTTAAATACAGTTAAATGTTTTATATTCTAATTATTACCTCCAGTTGACGACTTTTCCTCTTCCTTTAAATCGCTCGGCATTTGTTTTTATTTTACTTTGATACATGTAAGTTAATTGAATTCAATTGCTGTTGATATAATATCGATTTTACTACAAAATGATTTCAGTGGTTCGGAGAAGAGAGGCAATTTTAGCCTATCTCACTGAAAGAGTGCACGTATATTTTGTAAAATAAGTATTTTTATTTTTGTAAATTACATATTTTGTTTCCTGTTTCCTATTTAAACAATGATTTTGATTGGTGAATCTATTCAAGGAGGATAGGTAAATCGGGCCTTTTCATTCAAGGATCCAACTTAATCTACCATTCATTTTTGGCACTTTTTCAACGGAAGCGTGGAGAGATAGGTGTATCAGAGGGATGAATATTTTTTACTGCAGAAAAAAACCTCGAGATTAATGCTAGTTTTTGCTTCCGGGACGCGGGCATTTAGGTTGGGTTTTTAAGAAAGTCGATGGTCGATGACCGTAAGGCTTCTTTTTTTGCCTATCCAGACGCATCGGAGAGATTTCGCTTCTAGAGACGGATAATGGGTCAATGGATCGGAAATCCGGGAAGGGATGATTCAAGGCGAGATGAAGTGCAGGAATTCGCGCGAATGGTGCGATTTTAAAGGCGGATGTGTCTTTTGCATGGAAAAGGTTTAAGTTGGATCGAAGGCCGTTCCATCTTTGTCCTGTCTCTTTACACCGCCAATCAAACTTCAATTCACGTTGGCTGCCCTAAAACGAAATCCAACAAATGAGACTCGAAAGGAAATTTCAGTGGTCTTAAATCTATTGGGGATTTTTCTGAAAAATAGGGATATCTTTAGAGTCCTCTACTGCGGCGGTCGCCATTCATTTGGTCCTCATGAACAGGTAAATATAATATTGTACCCCGCGAACCAACGATATGATTCTTTAAATGGTACAAATGTATATAAAATAATTATGATATTACTGCTGGGCTATGATTATAAACAGCTCAATCCGTAAGAAATGCGATGCATTAGTCCATCGAGTTCATTCATATTATACTCAACGATGACTTAATAAATCTTGTCAATATTTCCCGTTGAAATTCAGCAAGAGCATCAGTTAGCAATATTTATTCCAATCAGGTTTATGAAGCAAACTGAAAGTTTGACCTAAAGAAAATCATACAATCACTGTTGATAAATATAGGTAGTATTGGGGCATAAGAACAATAACAGCAGATTAAAAATTTTAACTCATTTATGATATCCGTGCGGCAAACTATCATAAAAAATATAAACCACAAAATACCTCGTATCTAACAGCTGTTCTATAGTAACTAACTCCATCATATTGGGAAGCCAGATGCTTAAGATCAGAAAGGAGGACTAAAATGCAGAAGAAAGCCGGAAAATTGTTGTGGGTAACTTCACGTACTTGAATCTTGCTAGAATTTTATCTAAGAGAGGATTCAGCTGTAAGAAAAATGATAAAGTGAAGTGCTTTTGTAAGTTTGAATATTTTTTATATAGGAGTTGTCACTGGAGTCTAAAACTTGTAACCAATTACTCCATGCGATCTCCTGTATGTAAAAATGTTTTGCGTTCCCTTTAGATTAAATAATATATCTTTTTGAATGCAATAGCACAGTAAAATTGAAAATATAGCTGATACTTATTTAGAATGCACTAGCAGATTATTACGTTTTTCTTTTATATTGCTTGTCACCTAGAGACTACAAACTTTAGTATTTTGTAAATATTAGGTATATATTTTCGAAAATTTTCGTGTGCTTTTACCATTTTAAATATGAATAATAAATATTAATTATTTTCGTGTTCTGTTCATTAGTTTCAAAAGTAACATTCATTCATTAAATCTTATTTTCCCTAATATGAGGGCTCAATTAGTTATTAGTAATGACCGGGAAAGCAGGAAAAATATTTTTAAATGGCTGGAGGACATAGACCGGCAAATGTAAAAGGAGGACATGTCCTCATTTAGCCGGACATCTGATCTCACTACCATTATATATGGAATAAATATCGACATATTATCGCACTTTCCTGGTAAGTATTCCAACCACCAAACTACCATGCCGTGTTTCTGGGCTTAAAGGCGCACACCTCAATGAGCAAAGTCAAACACCGTTTCCTTTCCCATATTCTTATCTATACATACGAACGTCTTTGTAACCCAATTATATTATATTGCAACATAATTTAGGTTGTTTTACAAAGGTATCAGCCAATCATTTCTAAAGAAGTCCAAAGAATTCGAACAGATGTACGATCAAAGGTTGTTAATAACTGATTGAAAGAAGATAGTGTAAAAGTGGAGAGATGAAGTGGGAAGGAATGACGAAAATAGATTAAAAGAGGACAAAGTGATGCATAGAGTTTGAGATAGGAAAATTTAGTAAATACGGGTTAAATGGTAGGAATGAATGTGACGTGAAAGAAGAAAGCTGTGAATATTGACGTAAAAAGATGTCAAGAATGTACTGAAAGAAGAATGCTAAAGTAGATTGAAAGAGGAGAGGGTGATTAAGATGGGTTGAAAATGTAAATAGCTCTAAAGCAGGAAATAGAATATATAACATGAATGCAGTCTGTATGCTGAGTGCTCTTCAAACATTTTAATTCATCAGTCATAAAATATGTTTTTCGAAATTTAAATCAGTTACAAATAAAACGGAAATAGCACTTTTGCGGAATTGCAGTACAACAACATCCATAAAAGGATCAAAAATAGCAAAGAAAGTATTTTTAGAAGAGGCTATTGGAGTGTATTTGATTTTTGAGAAATTACTTATCCTACACTCCAGATTTTTTACCTTACATAATAAGTCATAGATCAACGTTGTTCAGTATTCGAAAAAAGTAAAATTGACGTACAAAATTAATAAAATTTCCTCGTATAGTAACGCCACTTAACTAACACAATTTACTTCAGTTCCAGTACTCCAGTTTCCTATGAATTCAGACTTTAGCAGATGCAGATTATTTCCGCGATCCCATGGATATTAACAAACTGTGGGATACTGCGAAACTGGATGCACTGTACAATGAATACCTTTAACCAGAAGCGGACAATTCAAACAAGGAGCGTCATTAAGGAAAACTAGAGTAAAAGCCAGTGACGGGAGTCTAGCTTGTCCCAGCGTATGGCGAACGAAATGAACCTCTGTTGATTTGACGATACTCCAAAGGTTTTCTAAGGGTTAACTGCGTGAAAAATTAAGGCACCGATGTTTGTTGACTCAAATATACATTCTCTCATTCTGAACGGCACTCGCTTTTGCTAGTATCGCTGTATGTTTCTTGGGCTGAAGATAAAAGTATATATCACTTTCTGATGATTTCTCGTGTCGTCAATGTCGCCTATATCGTCAAAATAGCTGCACTAATACTTCTTTCCGGTGTTATGACAATTTAAAACGAAAAGTAGGAGTTGAAGAATTCTTATATATGAGTTTGTCAAGAATACAAGGAATATTTTGGAAATTTTCAAAGACGTGCAGAATATGATGAGATAAATTTCTAACTCTTTTTAGAAGTCTAGTCAAGTATCTGAAGAAATGGAGCAGTAACTAAATGCTCAAAAGTTAGCTTGGTGATATTTTGCGAAAATGAAGCGAAAAAATGATTTGTCAATAAAACTTAAACATTAAGTTTCAGGGATCTAACAAGGGAAGTACCATATCTGTGGTAAATGGATTCGTGCGAGACTTTCGGGGTATATTCGTTGCACAAAAATAATAGACACGTGTCTGATCGTTGACACAAATAGGCATCTTTTAACGCAAAATTAGCAACTGAAAATCGGAGTTTTATGCTACGCCATACACAAGCACCACCATGAAGATCGCGAAACTTTCCTCGTAGAAAAACAATTTCTCCCATTTTTTTACTAATAACTTATTTTTTTGCAATTAAATTTTATCTCACTACCCTCTAAACATTATGTACCTTTTCCGTCAATATTTATTCAAATATATGTTAGATTGGATCTACAGCATGTAATATAGCTACATATAGAATTAGAATTCTTACCCTTAAGTACAAGTGTCACTTACTTGGCCCCTTTACGTCGTACGAGCCCCAACGGGAAACCCCAGGAATAGTGAGATAT
>KZ308517.1:34086-64374 GCA_000376725.2 Ladona fulva
AAGAACAGACTGTTGTGCTGTTTTGGGAGACTTTGCAGGCTTCCTTCTACACCAACTTTACTCCTTTTCTTGTTATAACAAAGAAAAGAACAATAATGATCCATGAGAACACTTAAAACAGAATATAGTAATATAATTTACAACTACATATAGGAAGCGATTTCGCGAGATATAAACAGCTACAAATTCCCTATTTCCAATTTACCTTAAGAAGTTGAGAATTAGAATACTACATTACTAGAATACTCATGTTTCAACAGGAAAGACGAACCGAAATTCATACACTAGAAAATATTTGCATACTTCTGTTTATGGAAACAAAACATACACTTTTCCTGAACGTACATTCCAACTATGTTAGAGCAATCCTTCACTGCACATTTCAGGTTCTTTCGCGGTATATCTGAGGCAAAATTATCTGCACCATTTAGAGGATCTCCCCAAATAGTCGCCAAAAATATTTTAATCGTTGGTTAAGACCGTTATGACGCTTACTTCTACCCAGACCATCTAGTTCGGGGGAACCATGACAGGAAGTGCCTATCCAAGTAAACAGCCCCTGGTCTATTCCAACCAGCCCTCGTCAAGTTACGTATCGAAGTTTGGCTCGCTCATTTAGTACTATGAAGCCGTTTTTAGATGGCGCTGTACGCATTCTATCTACCTCGGAGTACTTGCCGCAGACAATAGATGGCGCTAGTAACTTTATGGGCGCGTGTTTTGAATATAAAATTCTTTTTATTGTTGATAATTTGCATTGTAGTGAATAATAAATTGTATACTTTTGCTGCATTTAGACAGTGCTGAAGTGGTTACCTGATGAAGATGCATCTGGAGTGTGCTTGTAACAGCAGGTCCCCTGCATAGCAGAGATATTAAGTGGGAGAGAAGGCACTTGCTGATATTGAAGAAGTTTCATATTGAATTGCTGAAAGAACGGGACAGCGTATCACATTCTTTCAGCAAGCAAATTTTATATTCAAACCACGCGCCCATAAAGTTACTAGCGCCATCTATTGTCTGCGGCAAGTACTCCGAGGTCGATAGAATGCGTACAGCGCCATCTAAAAACGGCATCATAGTACTAAATGAGCGAGCCAAACCTCAATACGTCACTTGACGAGTGCTGACCCAGACCATCTAGTTCGGGGGAAAAATCGCTAGAGGCGCAAACCATGACCGGAAGTGCCTATCCAAGTAAATATCCAAGTAAAATTACGCATGGCGAGTATTTCGTCTTTCAGATGGCTCTGTGTATTCTGGGTATTCTGGGAATTCTGGGTAATCTGTTACTTGTGGCGCGGATTTGTGGTATGTTTGGAGTTCTGGCGCTCTTTTGATGGGGATGTAGGTTCAGCGAGTAAATGTTACTTATTTTGCCTATCAAAACTGTAATACTGTTTCGAAATGTCGTGTGATTAGAAAGGAGAGAGTACTAGTTATATAAAAATGTATAAACGTAGTTTAGGAGGAAGGCGAAATGTGCGAGGAATTCATAGTTCCCAAAATTCCTCTCTCGCTGTGTCAAGAAGTGTGGATAGTGCCAAGACATTGGCTAATGATGAAGATGATATATTTAATAAGTTAGGTCTGTCATCAAATGAAAATGCTCCCTCTTCTACCCAGGCATTTAGAGCTCCGCAGAATGGAAGTAAGTCACAATCCAAGAAACCAGGTTATTTCGAGGAAATTATTTCTTCATCCGGACTAATATTTGATGCCTCAAAGGATGCTTTTCAATTAAGTAAGTTTGTTTGAGTCACCTGATTAGTTTAACTATTGTCTTTATAATATTTTAAAACATTATTTTATTTTTTAGGTAAGGACCAAGCTTTATTCGTAAAAGAATTGGAGTGTGAACTAAAAAGCTATTTAACTTACCCGAAGAATGTGGATGAATTCATGAGCGGCTTTGAAAAGTATATATCATCCTCGGGAAATCTCAGAAAAGCTTTAGCTCAAACCAAAGTAAGATGTTGCCGATTATATTGTAGTATGGCAGGAATTTGTTAACTTAAACCTTTTCAATGTTAACTATTGCAGACATCAAGCACTTGTACAACAGCCAGGTCAATGCAACAAGATAGCCTTGTTCGTTTATTGCTCCTGACTGCTGAATTACAATCCAGAGTATCGAAATTAATGCTAGAAAAGGTTGCAGAGTTCGCTTTTTCCTCCGTGTGAGTATCTTAGTTATGAGGTATATTTTCACAGCCGATTTTTAGACCTCTCTAATATCAGTATATTTAAAAAATTTATTCCTTCGTCTCTTTGATAGTGCTTATATCTTAAAGTGCTTATATCTTGTAGGGGCGAACATTACTTATAGTTATATTTGCCAACTTTTTACACTTAATTTACATATATAAGTAAGAAATGTTGCATTAATTACATTAGCATATGAAAGTAGGTTATTATATAGTTCAATAGTGTTTTGCTTTTTTATAGAATCTGAACTTTCCATCTGCAACACGATATGATAATCTCATTTTAAAATTAATTTTCTATTAAATCAAGTTTATTACATTATGCATTTGAGGTAACACTGAGGGCATTATGAGATACATGGAAAAGTGAATTAAAGAACCGTCATGGGTGCCATAGATTCCTCCACCTACAACCTTGCCAAGTATCTAATGGGGACCCTCTCACCCTTCATGAGGAATTGTGAACAGCATATAAAGAACTCAACTGACTTCATTAAGATCCTGGACAGAATTCACTTCAATGGATATAATGGTGAGCCTTGATGTGGTCTCCTTGTTTACCTGGGTCCCCCTAACAGAGACACTTTTTAGGGGGACCCTGGTAAAGAACTCATTTGCCTATTGAGACTATTGGCCTCTTCAGCCGTGCCCTTACATCAAATTATTTCCTCTACAATGGGTTCCCCTCTTTCACTGGCAACTGACAATTTTTACATGCAAGATTTTGAGGAGAAGGCACTGTTTTCTGCCCCTTTGAAGCCCAAATGTTTCTACTGATATGTGGATGACACCTTCATAATCTAGCCGCATGGACCTGAAACCCTTCAAAAGTTCTTGGAGAATATGAATACCCAACATGGGAACATCAGGTTCACCATGGAGAATGAGGAGAACAACTGTCTATACTTCCTCAATGTTCTCATTCACTGCAAAGTAGATGGTGTACTGGAAACCGACCCACACTGACTTATACCTCAACGGACCTAGTCACCATCATCCTTCACTACAGAGAGCAGTTCTTTCCATCTTATTGTATAGAGCCAAGTCTGTAGCCAATAAAGAGATCTACAGGATGAATTCTGGCATCTTCAAATTTCCACCAAAACGATTACAGCGAAATACATTTGGCCCTAAAAATAACTGTTTGTGAAGAAGACCCAAGAAGGAACAACGAGAATTCTCTACTTTTCCAGGAGATAACTGCAAAGGACTGGAAAACACCGATTGCAAAATCCTGTATTCATATGTCTCCACAATCTCTGGAAAAATGTTGAGAATTCTCAGAAAGTATAACATACAAACCACAGTGTAAACTGAGAGATCAATTAAGGAACACAAAAATCAGGCTTAACCACCCGGAAAGGACTGCGGTCACGGAACACAGCCTCAACCACGACCACACCAATTTCTTTGACAAAGCTATAAATCTTTCCCACTTGAATGGCTTCTGGGACAGGCTGACATAAAGTAGCAATTGAAATTGAGCTTGAGAGGGAAAATTTCAACCTGGATGCTGGTTACACCCTTTGGGCTGATGAGGAATGAACGCTTGTAGCTGCGATCAGCCAATCAGAGAATAGCTAACCCCAGCAGGAGTATATATAAAGGAGCCCCTACTTGACCCAAGCACTCAGTGACCTGAGGACAATTGTGGAGTCAGCTGTCGAAACAGTGGCTGAAATTCGACCTGGAGGAAAGAATACACTTGAGATTTAAGGTTAAAAGATGATAGCATTTTTCTTCCTAATATTATGGTTAAAAGTGTTATGAATTTTGATTTCATAATGATAATTGACAAAATATTTCTTTGTTCCTTTAATTCCGGGCATACTTATCCAAAGTTTAACCAGTGTTAATCAAACTACCAGGAAGTATAGACTTACAATTTACACTATCTTGCTTAGTGGGACCAGATGAATAAAATGGCAGATAGAAAAAAAAGTATAAAATGAATTAAGTTCCATCCTGCGTAAAGGGGGTGTTTACTAGTTAAGTATTAAGCTATACTATTTACTATACAGTATTAAAATTTAGTTTGAATCAAATTTATAGTTTTCAAGAAATAAAATTTCAAAGTTAGCATTCTGTAAAGGAGAACAAAGACCTGTTTTTATTTGGGACCCCTAGATTAGCTTTTATTCAACCCCAAACTAAAGTATCCATTTAAAAATATCCAATAATATTGAGATTTTTTTAAAAAAGAGTTGACAAACACAAATATGAGATAAAACAAACCGTACATCATAAAAAATAATGCAACACTTAGCAATGCCAAAGAATGTTGAATCAGTTGAGTACAATGCACTGTGCCAAGTGGCAGGATCCATCCCTAAGGATTGTGCATTAGATAGTCTTGTGGCGAAGTCCCTGGATTATGTATCAATTTTTTATCATGCTAACCATTTGTCGAGTATCTTATTTATTGTCTGTTGTGGGATATTGTGACTCCCTATGTAATATAGCAAACATGATTGCTGCAAGTGGAATTGTTTCTCCACTTTGATGTTTCTGAAATTGAAGAAAGGAAAGATAAGCAAACAATTTCTTCGCCAAAAGAGGTGAAGAAAAGAGGGTATTTTTGGGCTGAACCAAAATGGAAATAAACTGATTGTTATGTTTGTATCTATCAATTTTAATTAGTAAATTATAAAATAGAGCCTTTTTCATCGCAGGGATGATATGGGAGATGACAACGACGAAGTTTCCTGGGTTAGGCTCATACTCAGTCAGTTTAGATTGCTTGACTTTGTGGTGGATGCAGATGCTCTTGCCAGCCAACTCATAGACATTATGCAAGTGGCCCCTGAATCTGTAAGTATTTAGACCACAGTGTCATTGACAGGTTGGCCGATTCAATTCTAATTATGCTTATGCCCAGTTTACTGGAAATTGTTGGTCCTTATGTAAAATTATTATGTAAATATATTATCTCAGGTGTGAATTCTGCAAAATTTTAAAAATTAATAAAAAATCTTACAAGATTTAAAAAATAAATGTATCAAGGTTGTTTATTCGGGATAGTATTTCTGGAATGTAACAAATGACTCATTGATGATACCATTGAAACATTTTAATGAAATCTTATGTTAGAATTTGCTAGAATCATATTTGATCTAAATATTTTTTGTAGTACTCAAATCCCCATAAAATAGTTCTGATGAAGTCAATGAGTATCACAGCACATGGAACTGTAATCAAAGTTAATATTTCTTTTACTTCCTCCTAAAAGCATGATCAACATTTAACAGTAAGTAAGTTTGTTGAGAACATCTCAGATAGATGACGTTTTGTTGTATTTTATTATTTAAAATTGTGATTTTCAAGGAATTCCCATTTTCCATGATTCTGTTTTTATCTAGATTTTTTGCTGTTTATCCACAATTCTGTTTCATAGAGCTTAAGTTTCATGACCAGCTAAGAACTCTATCAATAAGTGGGAATCTGCTCTTAACTGATAATGAAAATACTTGTGTCATTTTACATTAGAATTTTTAAAAAGTACTGCATAAAATAATGACAAAGAGTAAAAAATTATGCATGGACATTATGCAGATAATTCACTCATGGATAATTGGGTGTTCCCTGTAATAAAGTGTCTTACTTGGAGCAGAAAATGTGTTAGTGAGAAATGACCCCACCATGATTGGTGCCAGTGCATTCGTGATAATACCATGCATGGTGTGTGAACACAGAGCTCCCCTTACTTCAGGTTTTCTCTGTTGTTCTCCTCAGGTTCAGCAAGAGGTCATATTTTTCATGCCCCAAATTATATCCGATGATAAGCATCAAGATGCTGCTGAAAGTTTGAGGTAAATCTCTCTTATTCTTGAACTTGTTTAAAAAATGCTATTGTTTTAGAGGAATGGTTTATAAGAATGATTCAGAAAAGAATTTTTTATGCTCTCTATAAAATTACCAGTATGAAAAATGTTGGTACAATTTTCACCTTCAGTAAAATGCTACGTGAGAACTTCGCTTTGACTCCTATTGTCTTGGATGTCCTCTCTCAATTGAATATTGGCTGTGCATTAAGAGCACAAGTGTGTGAAGAAATGTTGGATGTCTTACGTAAAGCACCCCTTGAATTTCTTCCTTCCATTGTTGCCTTCATCTTATCTGAAGCTGAATCTTCTGATCTTAAACAGGTTAGTCATGGTTTTTGTAATTGCTTGCATTATTCTCAGAGTTGTTCAAGTACAGGGGTCTCTAAAATTAACACTTGGTAGTATGGTATAGTGGCCTGAAATCAAACCGTTTGGAAGAAGGCACTGTGGCAAATTTTTGGGCAGCATGGCATTGCCTCTTTTAAATTCACCCTTTTTGAAGTCGATAACAAATGGCTGAAACAAATTTAAAATGGCAAAAAAAAGTTCCTTGTGCCAGTAGGACACAACCCACTTGAGCAGAAACTGAGTACTTATGAACTTGAATGTGTGGTTTGTACGTGGACAGTAGAGAAATTTAAGGAATATATTCAAGTAATGCCTTTTCATTTACATATGGATAATGGTCCTCTCACTTGGCTTTTTTCATCATCCCAAGCAATTAGGGAAGATTTGGCACATTGTTTTAAAGTTCCCTACTTATAAATTTACTGTCCACCATATAAAAAGAAAAATAAACCAGTTAATGGTCTCTCACGTATTCCTTCAAAGAATAGTGTCCTGAAACTTCCTGTTTTCTTCATAAACTTCCACTTTTCTTTGTCAATATTAGAGACGGTCAAAAACAAGATCTCTTTTGTCAGGACCTCCAAAAAAGATTAACTGATTCTAGGCTCTCTGTTTTGAAAGTAAATGGAATATCTTATGTCCTTAAAAATGGTGTTCTCTGCTCTAAACTATCCAAGTCCAATTACAGAGTTGTTGCCCTTGCTGTTTTACGCCCTATTTCAGTATTTTCACCGTCTTCCTTCTGATGCTCATTTAGGGATAACCAAAACGGTCATGAAAATCTCTAAGAATTACTGGTGGCAAAATCACTAAGCTGAAATCACTGAAATGGTGAAAGTGTGTCATGCGTATCAGTTTACCAAGCATAGAAATACCCTCTCCCCTGGGATTTTATCTTCCAAAACAGTCACTACCCCCTGGGAAAAAGTTTATATTAATTTTGTGGGTCTGTTACCTCAGTCTAAAAAGGGTTATTGCTGTGCGTTTACTGTGGTGGATGGATTTTCTAAAATGTCCCCTTTGGAACCTGTTAAGGATGCTTCTTCTTCCAGTGCTATTAATGTCTAGTTTCACGATTTATTCTTCAAATTCGATTATCCTAAATTTCTTGTATCAGGCAATGCCACTGCTTTCAAGGCAGAAGTGTTCAAGAATGTGTTTCATGTATGGTATTAAGCAGGTATTCACTTTGCCATATTATCCTTGTCCTTATCTTGTTGAGAGAGTTCATAGGAATCTCTGTTTTGCTTTGTCTGCATTTACTCGAGATAATTACACTACTTGGGATCAGATGTTGTGGGATCTGTCCTTTGCATTTAATACTGCCTCTCGCCTTAGCCCCTGTAAACTGTTCTTTGGCAGATATATTCCACATTCTTTGAATAATGTCTTGGACATACCCATTTCTATTAGTGATAATTCTACTTCTGAAATCAAGTTAGCTCAATATTGGAGGGAAACAGTTAAATATTAAAGTAAGTTACATAAATGGCATGTTTCTAGTTACAATAAACAGCATACTTTGCCCAAAATTAAACTGGGAGATACGGTGTCAAAATCACCCAGTTAGTTCTAAGTTCAAACAAAGAACAGCCAAGCTTGAGCCTTTATTTTTTTTCACCTTCTAAGGAAACAAACAGTATACTGTTAATTTTTAAACTTTATTACTTGTACAATTTTGCCAAAATGACTTTAGGAATTATGGGGGAAAAATAAGATACGGATTTTGCAAAAATCTTAAGTATTTTTTAACCATCAGCTCTACAGAAAAACTTATGGGATTAATTCTGCATTACGTCAGCATATTTTTAATTTCATTCAATTTTCATTTACCTCAAAAAGTGAAAATTGGCAACCATGCTTCTCCCACTACAAGTGTACTCTGGGCAGAGCATAGATCATAACTTAACGGCTCAACTATATTGGTTGCCAATACTCACCTATTTCTTGAACTGTCTCCACCCATTAAAATGGGTATATAAGTTAGAGGTTAAGTTGCTTTTAATTAAAGATTCCATATCATCAAATATACCGGTAATGATAAAATGTATTTTTCTAATATTATGCAGGTTGCACACTGTAAAACTGCATAAAAATTGGCTCTTTTGTGTAAAGGTTGTTGTCTCCAATGTAGTGATTGAATTTGTTTTTCAGGTTATTCCTCGTCTTCGCCTTGTTCTGGATTTAACAGCTTCTCCCATTTCAAAAGAGAGCTCTGCCGTTTCACAGAACACTCAGACTGGAACATCTAAGAACAGAAGTTCTTCTCAGTCTAGTTTTGAAGTGCTTACTTTAGAAGCCATTGCTATTAGACTGAAAGTGGGGGCTCAGGGTCAGAAATTGTTCGATGCCTGGCTGAGTTCGGTCAGTATGAATAGCCATTTGGTATTATTTTGCATGTAATAGAATAGAGCAGTTCCATTCCTAAAATTGATTATCAAATTCCCTTAGAGAAAGGGTCTCCTGAACCATAAAACATTGTGTGTATCCATGAAATGGAGTTTGAAACAGGGAAAGTTTGTTTAGTAGCTGTTACAGAAAATTATTATTGGGCAGCAGTCTTGCTAGAATTTATGAATTATTTTTGTTAAATACTTTATTTTGCTGCAATATTGGTCATTCTCCCTGTGTAGTAAGTTTGTTTAAAGTAAACACTGGTTTTGAAATGAAATTGTTTCCTACAGCTGGAAGCTGTAAAGTGTGCTGCTGATCACAGCCCTTTGGATGTCCTCATCACGATTGTTCTTCTAGACAGTGTCAGTGGTGTGCAAGATGGTCCCAAAGAAAGAGCATACAGGAGGAAGGTAGAGACTCTACTCAAATCCAAAGTTCGATCGGCCTTACTGACTGAAGATCTGTTGGTGAAAACTTTTTCTCAACACCCATCTGTGAGTTTCATTTTTTTAAACTAAGTAAAATATATTACAGTATTTTCTGGTAGATAACCGGCGTGTTATCTATACCAAATTGATAAAATAATAGTGATATACAACGAAAATCTCGTTTCATTGAATATTTTGAATACTGAACTCTGAAACAAATGACTAAACAATACACATTATACATCGCGGAAGTCACTGAGTATATACTCACATACTAGGGCAATTTTATTTCAACCATCATATTGTAAATATTACAGTAGTGAAAAAAAAATTCTCGTCAACATAATAACAATTTTGAAATGCATGTTATCAATGCATTATTCACAGAAGAAATTTTTGAAATACATGTTATCATATATTACATTATCACAGTGAGGAGATTTTTTTAAATGCGTGTTATCTAGTCGGTGCTTGTTATTTACCAGAAAATACGGTATTTCTGAAGATGGTTTCCAAAATCCTAGGTTGTAAATATATTCTAGATTTAAGAACAAAGAATCATGCAAAACTCAACTTGCCTCATTTGTGTACAATATCTTTCGTGAGAGTGAAATTCAAGTGTATACTGTTTTCCTTGACTTAAAGAAAGGGTTTGACAGGGTCCCTTACTACTAATTAAAATTTTAGCTGGTATTTCTGAAGATGGTTTCCAAAATCCTAGGTTGTAAATATATTCTAGATTTAAGAACAAAGAATCATGTAAAACTCAACTTGCCTCATTTGTGTACAATATCTTTCGTGAGAGTGAAATTCAAGTGTATACTGTTTTCCTTGACTTAAAGAAAGGGTTTGACAGGGTCCCTTACTACTAATTAAAATTTTAGCTGGTATTAAGGAAATCATTGATTGGATCAAGGATTTCCTCTACGGAAGAGAACAATACACTTGTTATTCCTTAACAAGTAGTACTTGATGGCTTTTCTTTGGACAAAGTCAAAGTTACTTCAGGCGTACCTCAAGGCAGCATAACTGAATTTCTGCTCTTCATATTTACATCATTGATCTGAGCAACGACATATGAGATGTGATCAAAATTAAAGCAGAATTTTAAAATTTCCTGGGATGTATAATTCGGTCAAAATTTTATTTTCTGTGTATTGGTACACTTGTCCCTAACGTACTTTGTTAAGGGTAGCCATCTTGAAAAATTAGTCTATTGTTGGCTGTCAAAAAGATTACAAGTGTTCATCTGTGATTGGCGATTTTTGACTCATGGTAAAAATGGAACAAAGAATTTGCATTAAATTCTGTGTTAGGAATGGAATAAAGTGCTATACCACATTGAAAATGTTAAAATGCTTTGGTAAATGTTCAATCAATAAAATGAACATTTACAAGTGGTACAAACGTTTTCATGAGGGTCGTGAAGACATTACAGATGACAAGCACCCTGGACATCCCAGCACATTGACAACTGATGATGACATCAAAAAGATGAAGAAAATGATTATTGACTATTGCGGAATCACTATCAAAGGTTGCCGATGAGGTTGGCTTATCATTTGGCTCATGCCAAGCTATTTTTACGATTGTTTTGGGTATGAAACTGGTGGCAGCACAATTTGCCCCAAAATTGTTGAATTTTGACCAAATGCTGCACATTGCTCAAGAGCTGCTGAATGAAGTTGATGACAATCCAGAACTTATTAAATAGGTCATAACTGGTGATGAAACATGGGTATACAGGTATGACGTCAAAACTAAGGCCCAGTCGTCCCACAACTTCCAGAAAATTCCTGAGGAACTAGGACCGAAAAAAGCACGCCAAGTTCAATCAAATATGAAGGTTCTGCTCACAGTTTTCTTTGATTTCAATGTCAAAGTACATCATGAGTTCTTGCCACCAGGCCGTAGGGTCAATAAGGAATATTACCTGGAAGTTTTACGCCATTGACGTGAAGCAATCTGAAGAAAATGATTGGACCTGTGGGGAAACAATTTGTGGCAATTGCACCTTGATAACGAACCAGCTCACACCTCACTGCTTGTTCGTGAAGTTTTGGCAAAAACCAGCAACATTATGGTCCTTCAATCACTGTATTCACATACATGGACATGGCCCCCTGTGATTACTTCCTATTTCCCAAAACTGAAAAAGTCTTGAAAGGAGGACGTTTTGGCAACATTGAGGAGTTCAAGACAGAATCACTAAAGGAGCTAAACACTTGTAACTTTTCCAACAATGGACTAAGCTTTCAAAAAGGCTGCCCTCACAATGTATGTTAGGGACGTGTACCAATACACAGAAAAAAATGTTGACAATTGGAATTATACAGCTAGGGAAATTGAAGAATTCTGCATATTTTTTGATCAACCCTTGTAAATAACAATGAGAGGGTATTTGCAGATGACCTAGATATATATAGAGAAATATCAAGCGACAAAGATAGCACTTCACTGTCAAACGATTTAGTTATTATTCAAAGGTGGTGCAAAAAATGGCATCCATCTTATTGTAAATAAATACTTTGTATTAAATTCATTCTAAAGGAAACAATTGCATCAGAACCAACCATACAAAATTAGTGGAATGGATATAAATGTAAACAAATCAGATGAATATCTCGGAATACTTTAATGAATAACATAAACTAGAGCACATGTATTAAAAAAATCTGTTGTGAAGCAACTAAAAAGCTTGGAGTTTTAAATCATTATTAATAGAGACAACGAAAAGGTTAGAGAGTGATGTTATTTCACCTTAGTTAGGCCCCAATAAGCAACAAGTATATAAGACCCAGCAGATGAAACCAGTACTCCAAAACTCAAGAAAGAAGAGCTCAAGGTGATATGATTGTTGAAAAGTGCTTGTTAAAAAGAAAAGAAAGCGTTATGCTAATCTCTCCGATGCAGGTTAAGAATCTTTGAAAGAAAGGAGATTAGGCTGCAATTGCTTGCTAAGTTCAGAGAAAGTCCATTAGTGGAAGATGTAATTGGTATTATGCAACACCCTTCTGCTTCTTTGGCCTATCAAAGTGTAAAATAAGAGAAATAGATGTAAGCACAAGGCGTTTTAAGGACTCATTCTTTCAGTGAACAGTATGCGACAACAATAAGCTAAAGAGGTAACTCCAACCCTTGGAGTTACCTCTTTAGTATGCTGTATGGCATGGGGTTTTATCCATGAAAGAATCTTCGTTCGTGAACCTCCCCTCTCTCTGTACTTTCCAACCCCTCCCTTCCCCTTCTGAGTATATAAGGACTTAATGACAAATCTTTGTCTGAAGATGCTATGAGCATACCATAACTTTGATAGCACTAAATACTTTTTAAGAGGGACTACACAGTGTGTTTTTCTTTCAGTTATGGATAAATTCCTCAGAGGAACTTCTGAAAATGTGATATTACTGAAAACACCTCTTAGAATTTTCAATTAAAAGTTAATAATTTATCTGATATTTTCAGGCCCTGCAGGAGTATTTGAAGGCCATCACAGCCATTGCTTCACTTTTGTTATCCTCTAGAGAGATGATTCTGCTAAACCATGGTGCTGCATGGCTAAGGTAACTTTTTACTTTTTGACTGTTTTTAATACATCCATTATGTTATTTTACATTTATATATGTGGTAAGGAGGAAAGTGCTCGGCCTGACACAGAGTGGCGTTCCAATCAGCAAAAATCCCTGCCTGGGCGCACGTGTCATTAGTTCGTAAGACAAGTTTCAACTTGTTCTCTCAAGTAGTTTGTTTACACGTATTGTTGCAGAAGACATCTTTCATGTTTTTCGTTAAAATGGATAAACTTGAATATCGCACTGTCGTAAAATTCTTCATTTTGGATGGATTAACTCCTAAGTAAATTCATCCGAAGTTGACAAAAGTATACGGGGACTGCTTCCGCAATGTCAACCATTAAAAAGAGGGCAGCTGAATTTAAACGTGGTTGCACATCCCTCGAAGATGACCCATGTGAAGGATGGCCAAAAACCGCAACCACACAGGAAACCATCAATAAGGTGTACAATATCATGTTGGATGATAGGCAACTGAAGGTGAGTGAGATAGCTGAGGCCTTGGGGATATCAGAAGAAAGGGTGCGAAACATCTTGCACAAAGAATTGGGGATATGAAAGCTCTATGCAGATTCAATAGGGATTGTGCGGCGATTGGTTGGTGGTTCAGCGCCAAAGAAAGCAAAGTCGATCGCATCTGCCGGAAAGGTCATGGCTAGTGTGTTTTTGGGATGCGAAAGGGATCCTGTTAATTGATTACCTTGAAAGAGGCAGAACAATTACAGGCAAATATTACTCCAAACTTCTTGACCAGCTGGATGCCAAAATTTGCGAGAAGAGGCCTGGCTTGAAGAAGAAAAAATCATCTTTCACCAGGACAATGTACCTGCTCACAAATGTGCGTTGGCAATGGGAAAACTACTGGATTTGGGGTACGATTTGCTCGGCCATCCCCCCTATTCTTCTGATTTAGCACCCTCAGACTTCCATCTGTTCCCAAACTTGAAGAAATTTTTTTCTGGGAAGCGCTTCGCTTCCAATGAAGAAGTTGAGAGGGCCGTAGATGGATATTTTCACAGCCTTCCAGACTCTCTCTTCCGGGAAGGAATACTGATGTTGGAGAAATGCTGGACCAAGTGTGTTGAAGTCACCGGAGATTATGTAGAAAAATAAAATAACTTTTTAACTGAAAATAGCTGTCTTTCATTGTCAGGCCAAGAACTTTTCACCTTACCCTCTTATTATTTATACATTATATTATTTTCAAATACAGTAGAGGATCCCTAATCAGGAATGTTCAGAACCAGGCATATTCCGGAATAAAGATATTTCCCTTTTTTTAGATAACATTCCTTGCACCACAACCTGTAAAAAAATATCCACGCTTAATGTACACATTGGAAATAGTGGAAAATGTAAATTAAGTGATTAACTAACAATCTCAATAAAAACTTTATTTAGGAAAAGACAGGATTTTTTTAATAAATGATTAAATACTATATTGTTATCATAAAAAAAACTTGCAGTGAATCTGGTGGTTCAAGCTGGGTCTTCTTCAAAACAGAGATAATAGTACGTTATTACGTGATCTGAGAAAAAAATTTTATATGTAATTAGTCACATATTTATGTTTTGTTATGCGATCATACGGAAAAATGACAAAAATCATGATATTCATGCGAATTTTATTTACTGATTAGACCTTGGCATCTGGTGATGGTGCGGAAAACATTTTTTTGGCACTTCCCATGGTGAGAGCATATTTTAGGGTAGTTTGCTTAAATCTGCTGCACCACTCTCTCTCAAATTTGGCCTTAAACCTATATATTTGCAGTATCTCCTGCTCAGTTTTGTGCAGTAAAAAGTCTCCTCACTCTGATCTACAGCCCAGACAGAGTGAATCACGCGGTCATGATGCGGTGGTGGGGGCATTTACTGCTATGACTAAAAGTTGGTATTCAATTCTAAATGAAATGTAAACACTTTGTATTTTACATGGGTATAATTTTTCTCAAGAGGTGACTAGTTTCATCTAATAACAGACATCTTCAGGCAAGTGTCTGATATTAGACGAAACTAGTCGCATCTCATAGAATAGAAAAAAAATATCCGTGGAAGATACAAAGTGTTTATATTTCATTTAGTATGCCTCCCTTCTGCAAAGTTGAGCTTGATCATATCTCATTTATTTTGGTATTCGATTGTTCCGCTGCCGCAAGTTTGAAAAATTCTTCATAAATGGTTCTGTTGTTTGGATGCTTCCGTTGTTTAGAATTCTGGTAAGCGATCCTCTATTGTATTTATACTTGAGTAAAACCTGTATGACTTAAACACAAGTTCTTAAAGAAACATGAACAGGAGGACAAATTTGTGATTTAAATCTATACATAAGCATGCAATGATTTGCCCTTTACAGAATAAGAAGTAAAATATTTGTTAACTCAAGCTTCTGCGTTTTGTTTGTTGCAATATCATATAATGCCTGTAGTATTTTCTCAAATCTAAGATGAACCATTTTATGTTAATAGAGCTTAAAAATCTCCATCTCTAGTATCTCCATCTTGAATTAATGAGGGTTCTTGTGTGCCTAAGGGATATTGGATGACAGGGCTTGCATGCCTTAGGGATCCCATTAGGGAGTTATGCCAGTGGGAGCTTTGGCTCCTGGCTGGGCTGCACAAGCCAGACAAAGAGAGATGCCCTGGCCCTCCAGTTTGGGGTTTGGGCATTGGGCTGACAACCCCACCCCATAAAAAGTATAATTGTTCAGAAACCTAATAATAGGCCTCAGAAAATAGATGGAACACTTTCAACGCTGAGAGTAAATTTTCAATTTTTGCCGATGACTGAAATTTATTTTTATGGTTATAGATTATCTTTGTATTCCTAATCATGAATTGACCAAAGAAAAACAGAAAAAAATTTTTTTACTTCAATTTTTAATGTTTAAATTTGGATGACAATTGTTGTCTGCAGTATTTGTAGTAGACATACTACTGTCATATGTTCTAGAAACATTGGGCATTTTAGGTGACTGATAGCAGGATTCGTTATCAGAATACAAATAATAAATCAACGAAATTTTGAGAAAACAAGTGATTAAAAAAATAAAATTGCAAAATATAATCATCATGAAAATTGAGTTTATTACTATTAATAAGGGAAAATGGTTTTATTTTAGTAATTGTATGTCAGGGAGTATCAAACATCCTATGCAACCACAGAAGGGGTTGAAAATGATGAATCAGCAAATTTATTTACCTAATTCCCTCTGAGAAGTTGTAAAAACAAGGATTTCCTGTTTTTCTGCTGTTCATATTACTCCAGCTTGCATAAAATCCAAAATAAGAAATTAGATGAGGAATAATTCTTTTGGATATAGCAGTGAGGTGGTTTAGAAAGTTAAGTAGGTATTGGGCATTATTTTCAAAGAATAGTCAAAAAATTACAATTACCTAACACGGAATTTCCTTTGTTACGTAAAAGAACTTTTCTTTACTGTTAACTTTCTCTTCTACATCAAAAATGTATTTAAACACATCTTGAACAGAAGAAAACGAAGATGAAATGTCCATACAAAATGTAATGACATCAGATGGGAAGGGGGGGGTCTTATTATCCTGGTAACTTAAGTACTGGAAAAATTCCTAAATAAGAGCATATACACTTCGACACTTAAAATACTAAAGATTAAAACGGAAAGGACATTTTTATGTTCATTAAATATAATGAGACCAGAAAAAAACGCATTTATATACCAAACGAAAAAACTTATTGGTTATTGGAAAAAACAATTTTTCTTTCGGGGGTTCATGGCGCAGGCCGCGATCGTTCAAGCGGCTATCTCTGTGATGTGAACAATCTTCCTGCTGTTTCAATTGTTTGTCATGATACTGTTAATTAAACGATCAATTAGCATTTAAATAACAACATATAATTGAAGGAAGATTGTTCACATTGCAGAGATTGATTGAACGATCGTGACCCGCGCCGTGAACGGCGTTACCCCTGAAAGAAAANGTCAGCAAAGGGGTGGCTTCTCTTCAAGTTTCTACAATATTGAATTCAGAACCAAATTCTCAAGGGTCTTATCGATACATATTTCGTCGCTAAAAATATTTCACTACAGGCGATACTTTCTCATGATGAGAATCAATCAGATCATTCAATAAATTAGCATTACAAGGAAAATGAGATATTATTGGTTACAATTCCTTAGTTCAGCCTCCCAATCGAAAATTCTGGATGGGCCTCCGGTCAGGGTGCAAAGAGTTCGACAGGAAGGGAAAGAAACTCTGATGGATTGGGAAAAAATAAACATTGTTTTTCTTGAGTTAGTTATAAACTTATGACATTAAAATTTGCAAATAAATTAATTTCACTATTCTCTGAGAAACTTTCCCGCTGGAAGTTTTTTCCAAAGCAAATAAGACGGAAGATAGCCAGCATGTCCTTTCTTCAATGCATTTTACCAAAAATTCTCAACTTCCCCTACGATTTCTGTTAAATACTTGCCTCAAAAACGTTTGTCTGTAAAATAAATAATGCTATCGGAAAGAAAATAATTTGAGGCAGAGTTGGATGTTAAAAATAATGTGTTCCTTAAATTAGAGAACTTAACGCACGCTTTCAAACAGAACAGAAAAAAATCCAGAATTTATTTGAAATGTAACATTTTCATTTTTTATGCAGTTATGATAGTAAAGATCCAAAGGTTAAATACACAGAATCCAGCATCAATTCCATTCAATACTGAATAAAGTCAAACAATTTTGACTTACTATGTATTTTTACGCAAATGTCGCAACAGCGCTCGAATATCTCCCGTTTAAAATGCACGGGCCAATGCATTTTAAATGGTGTCTTCATGATGGTGAATCAAGTATAGTAAAGATGATTCTGAAATTCCTTTCATTGCTCTTGGGGTTTCGGTATGATAAACAAGCAGTGGATTTAATGTAAAGTCTCCATTAGTGGTATCATAGAATGATATTGTAGAGGGCTCTTGTCCATGCATCCGAGTAGTATGCCTTCTTAACGTACTTAGGATGCAACAACCCAGTTGGCGCTGCATGTCATTGCATCTGCCTTCATATAATCGTAGCAGGCATGGTCCGGCACAAACAATTTGAATTATCTGCGAATGGGATCAGCTCTTCACTCAATTGCATGAGCAGAGGAGTTCATTTATTTTTGTTTATTATGCTGCATTTGCGCCAAAAAGGTTACTGCAAAGTTGCTTAGCTCATGAAAAAAAGTAGTTTCCTACTACTTCCTTGTAAAGGTTTGTCAATTCCTCTTGGGGATATATTGTTAGAATATATTGCTTAAAAAATGGGGAACAACAATGATTTTAAAGCAACCAAAGGTTGGTTGCCTCTGTGGAAATCAATTTGCAATATCAAATTAAAAGAAAAATAAAACTTAAAAGGGAAGTGTGGATAGTGTCAGTGCCAGTGCTGGACTATGGGAAAATACAGAATTTCAAACTTTTTTTATAGATTTTTAGGGCAGTTGATATTTACGACGTTGATGAAACCAGCCTCTGTTATCATGTTTTCCCCGCTGGTACCTAGTGTTATGAGCACATTGCATTGTCTAAGTAAAAAAGGGTAATTGACCACATTAATGCATAAAGCTATACAAATATGACATTCTGGCAATCTAAAACTACCAATTGTAGGGAAAAAGTGCTATAAGCTTGATGCTTTAAAGGATTTGTAATTAAAAATAATTTCCTTTCACATATTTATTTTATATGATTCACATTTCTATTCAAAGATTTATTAAAATGTCAAAAGAACATTTGTTAAAATATTTATTGTTTTTGATGGGAATTCCCGTTATTGTGACAATCACTTAACTGGGCTTTAATGTCCTAGTCCCAATCAGGGGCGCAACAAGAATTTTTGCTTGGGAGGTACTGAACTTGGGGATTGTAACAAATAATCTCTTGAACTCCTTCCAATTTGCGGTGCAATGTGAAATAATTGAGTCTTATTATAAGGAAGCATTGCTAAAAAGGTATATTTTAAGCGTACAAATATTTTTTAATGATACCCGTGAGAATTTGGTTCATAATGAAATGTATTTAGAAATTTGAGGGAGCTTCAACCAACCACCTAGCCCCCTGGGTACACACCTGGTCCCAATTTGTCTCACTTAAGAGTAATTGATTGGACTAAAAGACTTTTATCGAGTAAACCTAAGTCTGTTTTGATTTATATGTAAGTAAAACATGTTTTACCAGGTGAATGTAAGTGTAATGCATGGTTCACATCAAATTGATGCATGATACTTGATATATCGTTAGTGATGTATCAATGTTGATGGTTCACCAGTGGGGTTTGCAAAGGAACAGTATGATTTGGGCGATAAGTAAGGTGGCAAGGGCTCCACTATCAGTTTTCTAGTCGCAATCTCAAACCATAAGGAAGACGTTATTGGGGCATACTTGTAGGTGAATGGAATTACAAGACTACCGGCTTTGCAATTCTATATATTTGCTTGACTGTTATCGCTGTCGCATATCACATGAGAAGTTTCAGTTTATCACACTTTCATGCATGAATTTCAGCACTAAGATAATGAGGAAATCTCAAAAAAGGTAGCTAATGAGTTTGAAGTTGTTAATGAGGAGTAAAATTCTCCCATTATAAAATCCCGTTATATAAAAATATTGTTGTTATTAAACACATGGAACATACTCCCCCATCACTTACACTAAATAGTGTGAGTGATGGGGGACTAATACATCACACTCAATGAAAAGTTGAGATAACTCTAAATGTTACTGATCCCAAATAACTCACGAACAGTTCTATATGGTTATTCTCCGACAACTTAGTGAGATTTTTTGGTAAGTCTACCTTACTGCATATCCTAGATCAGCTTACTTCGAAGATCTTAGTTCATAGAGGCTCTCCCTTTGTCATACAGAAAAAAATTATATATGACAATGAAGATGCATACTTCATATCCCATGGTTTAAATTTAGTATATAATTTTGGTGGAACAGATGAACAAAGGTGGAAGTGTAAATAAATATTCAAGTGGGCCACTCTTGAAAAGGATGGACTCCTCAGAACATTCTCTTTCATTAGCCCTGGCCCAAAATCCTCATATGTGTAACTCTGCTCTCCTTTTTCCAAATGCATTTAATTTTGAATGCGTTTTCACTCGTGTAAAAAAAAATTTGGTTAATTTGGTGTTGTACAACGAATTTCAAAATACATAAATAATGATAATTTAAACATGTACTGTACTACAAAGTAATAAGTTCACTATATTTTTACAAAAAAATTTACTGACATAGAATCATGAAAATTCTTGTTGGTGATCAAATCAATGAGATCATTATAAGAAATTGAAAAATGGATGAATCGCTTTATAACAGCTTTAGCCACTTGAGTCATTGGCTTGCACCAAGGTCTGCATCACCTCCAAGATGTTACTTCGTTTTTTGAAATTATCAATAACCTTTCAACCAAAGGTCAAACCTCTCCCTGTGGAATGAAAGTTTTCAAAATTAACTATCTCCAACTTTCTTTCTCTATGCAAATGCGCACACTGTTTCCTCATAAGAATCATGCGGGACCATAAGATTACAGGGTTTTCAAGACGTTGGACGTAGTATATAAGATAAGAAGGGATGCTCTTGAAATCGTAATCCCGGCTGCACAAAGTCAAGGGAGGCAAGTGTATGTGAGTGAGAAGGAAGAAGCTAAGGGTAATGCAATGCCATCTATCAGAGATGAAAAAATATGTAATATCAAAACCACCCATAAGGTTAACCTTCTATAAGATTACTCTATGGCAAAGAAAGTGTTTAATGCTCTTTTGCAGCTTTAAATCCTGGTGCTTGCTTTTCTTCGTGGGATAAAAATGTAAGTCTTCCAGAAAAGACTCGTTTCATCAATATTGAAAATTAATTATGGATGATAATTCCCTTGATCATTGATTTCTTTTAATGTCGCTGGAAATTCAGCAGCTGCTTTTGTATCTCCACCTGCTGCTTCTCCAGAAATATTTAGATGATTGCTTCTACTTTTAAATTGATGGATCCACCCTTGCCTAGCTACAAAATTTTCACTCGTCACCTTTTTCATTCTGAATGTTAAAAATTGTTTGTAGACATTTCACCCGTAATCAAGGTGACAATAAAAAGTAGCAGAAAGCAAATTTACTTGAATATATCAACCATGGACCATATCTGTCCATGGACAGCCCAAGTTATGAAAGAGTAATAGTTAAGAAAAATCTATATATATACAAACATTATATCAAGTATTATAACAGTGAACAGTAATATTTTATGTATTGTGGAATGATGTCATATATAATATATTATGTTATGAGTGATCAATTGTGTATTTGAGTAACTTTTGGTTGAACCAATGGGAATTCAGATATATGACCTGAAAAAGGAGCGAGGACAAGGAAGATCCCAGAATAAATAGAAGTTCATAAGAACAAAAACCCTAAGGGCACGTAGGCCGTATTAAGCTGGATTCTGGGACTGAATCCAGGACTAGGGGGCTATACCTTCAAAATAAAGAGGGGTTGTATCTAACATTGAGTAGGTACAAAAAAAGACAAAAAAAAACAGCAGAGGTTAAGTGATGATTTAAAGGAAGCCCCTTAGATGGCATGACACCCAATTGAGGTATTTAGGGTGCCATCAATTAGCGGAAAGCCAAATTGCATGAAGCAAGAAAAAAACTTGCATAAAGTATTAGTGGGTGATTGCGGAATCACTAGTGATCCGGACGATGAGCTCCCCAACCTCTACGCCACAATTTATCCCCAAAATGGAATGAGCAGGGAAGCTCACTGGGGATAATGAAATCCTTAAGAAATTCAGCCTTGCAAGGAAAAAGGCTGGTAAAAATAAGTAAGGAAATAACACGAGAAAACCCAGAACATTGGATAATAGAAAATTAATACCTAGATCATGATTTGCTTCCATGATATGGTTTAAGATGTGAAACATGACAAATTATTTCATTGTTTGGGCCAATTTTTAACACAACAGTGACAGGAGTCAAGAATTTTACAATTTCATAAGGTCCACACCATAATGGTTCCAGTTTTGCAGTTCTGTGTTTCAACTTCGAACTAACAGGATGATTAAGGGTGAGTACCATGTCGCCCAAGTTAAATTTTGGCTTAGAATATAGGATGATGTAAGCAGAAGCATATCTTTTATGTGCCTTACTTAAATTTTTCACAGCTGACTGCCATTAATCAGCTAATTTACTTTAAGAAGTGGCATTATCAGCAATAGAAATGGGTACCTTCCACACATTATTTAAAGGATGAGGGATATCTCTGCCAAAGAACAGGTTACAAGGAGTATAACCTGTCCCCTCATGCATGGCAGTGTTGAAAGCAAAGGAAAGGTCACCCAACATCTGATCCCAGACAGCATGATTTCTTGAGTAAAAGCAGTCAGGGCAAAACGAAGGTTCCTATGAACTCTCTCCGCAATATTGGGACAAGGGTAGTATGGTGAAGTAAATATATGCTTAATACCATACGAGAAACATATATTTTTTAATACTTCAGCTCTAAAAGCAATGGCATTATCAGATACCAAAGTTTTTGGGTATCCAAACTTGGGAAATGAATTATAAAATAACACATTAATAGCGCTGGAGGAAGAAGCATCCCTTACTGGTTCTAAAAAGGACATCTTGGTAAATCTGTCTACAACTGTAAATATATAACAGTAACCCCTTTTTGAGCGCGGTAAAGGTCCAACATAATCGATATAAAGTCTTTCCCATGGAACTGATTCTATATGTGAAGATAATATACCAGGAGAAAGAGTGTTTCAAGGTTTAGTAATTTGGCACACATGGCACCTTTTAACCATTTCAGTTATTTCTGCCCTGTGATTAGGCCACCAATAAGAGTGAGAAATTCTGGTCACAGTTTTCGTGATTCCAGAATGAGCAGCAGAAGGGAGACAATGAAAATATTTAAATAACATTGGACGTATGACGACAGGCACAACAATTTTATAAGTTTTAGTTCTAGGCAGGATAGAACAGAGGATACCATCTTTAAGGGCATATGACCTCCCACAGACTTTAACAACAGAAACCTTAGGTTTGGAGAATTTATTGAGAATGTCAAGACAAAAAAGATCTTGCTTTTGGTGTGCCCTTATATCGACAAAGGAAAGTGGGACCTTATGCAAGAAACAAGATATGCCCCTTTCGGGAGATGGTTGAGTAAACGTAACACGGGATAAACAGTCGGCAGGTAAATTAACGTTTCCTTTGACATGGTGAACAGTGAATTTGTAAGTGGACAACTTTAAAACCATGCGTCCAATCTTCCCTAGTTGCTTGGGATGAGAGCAAAGCCAAGTAAGTGCCCCATTATCAGTGTATAGATGAAAAGGCATCACTTGGATATATTCTTTAAACTTATCAACGGCCCAAGTGCATGCCATGCATTCCAGTTCGTAACTGCTTAGCTTCTGCTCATGAGTGTTGAGCGTCCTGCTAGCATATGCAACAGGTAAAAATTTCCCATCAAATTTATGGTTTAGTACTGCCCCTAAGGCTAAATGACTGGCGTCCACAAAGAGATGAAACTCTTGATCAAAACGAGGCATACAAAGTACAGGTGGTGTAGTTAAAGCTAATTTTAATTTTTCAAAAGATTGAGATTGTAGAGTGGACCACACTAAAGGAGTATTTTTACATTTTAATTGATTTAAGGGGTAAGCAATATCAGCATACCCAGGAATAAATTTAGAATAAAACCCAGTCATACCAAGAAATCTGGAGACTTGTTTCAAGGTATTAGGCACTGGGAAGTCTATGACAGGACGGATTCTGTCAGGATCGACTGAGAGATTTCCATCCTGGATGAGATGTCCCAGAAAAGAGATAGAAGATTGGCATAGCTTCAATTTTTCCTTATGTATGGTCAGACCTGCCTCACGAAGTTTGGTGAGCACAGCATTCAGATGGGTAATATGAGAGTTGAGATCCTTAGAATAGATGCAAAGATCATCAATGTATGGATAAACACAACTAAATTTTAAATCTCCTAATACCAAATCCATAAGGCGAGTAAACACCTGTGGAGAATTGACAAACCCAAAAGGGAGACGAGTATAATGATACAATCCAAAGGGAGTAACAAAAGCAGTAAGTTCCGATTAAAAGCAGAATTCAAATCTAATATGGAGAAAAATTTGACATCTGAAAGATATTGGAATGCATGTTCAACAGATGGAGTAGGATAAGGATCCACTTTTACCTTCTTGTTGAGTTTCCTATAATCAACTACCAATCTATGCCTTCCATCTTTCTTCGGAATTAGGAAAGCTGGAGAAGCCCACTCAAAGGTAGAAGGTTCAATAACTCCTTGTAGTAACAAGACATTAACTTGCTCTTGAAGTAGCTTAGCTTTAGGGGGTGAAAGAGAAAAAGGATGAGATCGTAATGGTTGAAAATCAATTAATTCGATGTCATATGTCAACAAATTAGTCAAACCGAGCCTGGGAGTTATGACAGAGAAATTATCGATTATAGAGGAGATGGCAGAAGAGAGAGTAATATTAGTCTCAGTAATAGTGGGATTCTTAAAGGTATTCAACATACCAGCCCCTTGGTCCTTGAGCACAATTATAGAATTGGGAATGGAAGAGTCTTCATTAAATAAAGACTGTAACGAAGCATGAACCAAACCAGCATCCTCCTCAGATCCAGGATTCTCATAAGGCCAATGACAGTCAGGAAGAGCATGAAACGAAAAATAATCTGGACCCACAATTAATTTGGTTTTTTATATAAAATCCCTACCTAAAAGGACAGGTAGAGGCAACGGCAGTATGTAAAACTGATGATACCAGGATAAAGAACAAATAGTTATCTTAACTTTAAGACTATGACGAAGTTCATACTTAAAACCTCCAATTCCACAAACGTAAATGGGTGAATCAGAAGTTAAAATTGATTTTGAGGCCAGTTTCTTGGCGAATTGCGTATCTAAAAATGAATACGAAGAGCCCGTATCTATTAAGGCTTGAAGAGTCAACTTATCAACAGCAGCAGTAATAACTGGCAAGTTATTAATGACGTTTTGAGTTATATTTAACTTAGTTAAACGTGGAAGATTTCTGGAATTCGAAATTCGTCGTCTGCAGCAATCGTAAGCATGTCCCTGGCGTTGACAGAAAGAACAAATAACATTTGAGCCCTGATTAGGCGGACTTCGCCAAGATGTAAACAAATGAAAATAATCGTCATTATCCATTAAATATTTTGATGATTGAACCAGAAGAGCTTTAAGTTCACTCAAGGTGACGGGTTTAGACTGAAAAATAAAGGTACCCTGCGTGAGCGGGTTCAAGCCATCAAGAATTAATGAAATTAAATCATTATCTGAATACGTTAAGCCCAAAAGTTTGACAGAATTAAGTATAGAATAATAAAATCCACAGGTTTTTCGTCTGGGAACTGAAATCTCTTAACCTTGATGGAGATTAAACGATCAAACTCCCGTGAACTAACGAATTCAGCCCATATCTGGGACACAATTACATCCTAGGTAAACTCCTTTTGAATGGCTGATAGCCATAACTGCCTTAGATTAGAAGGTATCTTGGATATCATAAGAATCAATAATGAATTAAGCAGAACCAGGCCTAGATTAACAATTTCGGACACAGCGGAAAGAAATTCGAATAATTCCTTGGAATTTACCTGTAAAAACGCCCGAATCTGAGCAGATAACTGTTTAAGTAAATCACAATTTAACGATGACGATCCTAAAGACGTCTGAATGTGGGCAGAATTAGAAGGGGGATTCGTTACATTCTCCATTTCAGATTTTGCTTTATTTCTTTTACCTCTGTCTGCCGCAGTCATATGATATGCTCTGACATATGGGTTTCCAGGCATGAAACAGCAACAGAGTTCGTTGTAACTAATGTACGCACTAAGATAATTGGGCAGCTACACCGCGTTAGAATAGCAATAATTAACTGAGAGCAGAAAACAACACAAAATATGTCCACGATAACTCGCACAAGTTAATATAACCACGCTCTGCTACCAATTTTGTGCCACCTATCTTAATAGCAATTAATGTAAGTCATGATATACTATCGTAAGTAGCAGCATTAGATCACTTGTGAGAAATCGAGGAATCAACAATTAAACAAGAGAAGGAGAATAGAACAACATAGTCGAAATAGCATGAAATCACCAATGTAATTACTTTGAAAATAAAGGTCTCACACAAACAGCTGTGATGACAAAGTCCAAAAAAATCACTTCAGAATAAATGTAACACAACAGCACTAGCAGATTATTGTCCCAATATAAGTTGAGTGGGATCCTTGGAGATTGCAGTAACTGTCAAATAGTAAGTCCAGAAACTAATTGCAAGAACACAGTAAAGTTGAGCTGGTTGTTATGAGGAAACATGCATCTACACCAGGCACTGTCTGTCTGAAAAACTAGCTTGAGTCATTCCTCACTCAAAAGCAGGAGGGGAGAATAGTTGGAGGGGAAACTGGGGAAGTCACCAGATGTGGTAGCAGAAGGGAAAGTAAGGCATGATGTTCCAATCAAATACGCTCCCGCCAATTTGATTGTCCCAGCAGTGTATCCATCTGTAGTCCCCTATATAAGTAATGACTCTGCCATATAGCGGCACGCTAGCAGCACAGCTAGAGGTATGGCTAGTTCAAACTTCGCAACCAAATCTTTGCAACCAAGTTTTGAAAGAGCGGAAGAAAGGTTTCCCACCCTGCTTCTCTCTCTCTCCCACTCAGTGCAGCTGGGTGGGAAATTTTGAAAGTGCCGAGTCAGGCTAACTCGACATAGCTAAGATACGGCACAATATTCAATAAAGACAGATGGGAATCCCCTGTGGACTCCTGCTATCACGAGTTGATAAACAGAATTAAAACATCCAAATCATGGGAAAAATTCAAATTTGTCCTTGCTTAAGAAAACACTGTTTCCTCAAATAAACTGATGTTTCCACTATGGAAGAGAAAAAATATGTATACCTTAGTAATGGACATAGGTTAAACGGAAAGTAGCTAATATTTGAAAAAAATTAACACCGTTTCGTAATTTACCGCAATGAAAATAAATTAACCAAAATATAAAATTCGCGATTAATTATTGATTGAATAGTTTTAAAATATATTATATGCTGATGACACTCTCATATATAGAGAGATCAAATCATACGATGACAGTAGTATCCAACAGAACGATCTAAGCGTAATATGGAGTTGGTGAAAAGATTTGGATGAGAAGAAGTGCGTTGATGTCTTTTACGCGTTTCACTAACGTTATTAGCGAACAATACCAAATTTCATAATATCCTTTAGAGTTCGTGTGTCACAATAATTACTTATTAACTAGCTAACACTTAGCAATAGTTTATCGTTCAAGGAACGTATTCGAGATGCTATAGAAAAGGCGAATACAAGGCAGAGATTGACAAGAACTCTGAGAGGATGTCCATCAGAGTCAAAGAAATTGCTTATTTTTCCTTCATTCGGCCTGGTCTCGAATACTGTTGCGTAAATTTACAGTAAATTCGAAACCTATTTTGATGTACTTTCCGATACGTTATCGCCATCAAACCTGAGCAATAGTTACTGGAGAAGGTTTTATGCCGTAATAAGAATGGACTTCTACCGCAAATTTCCTTAGTTCGATGCTAGGATGGATCAAATTTCGCCCATAAGATTTATATGGGATGGTTTTCTAAAATTTTTTTTCGGGGGACTTCCCGAATAGTCATATAGCTAAAATTCAGAAAATGAATAAGATTAATGGGTATATTTCATATACATGATTAACAACTTCTAAATTGATCCTTAGTTCGATGCTGGGGCACGTTAATTTTTCCTTCATAAAAAACGTACAGGAAACTCAAACAATATTATGAAGTATTTTCCCGGTACAATTTGGGGCTTGTGTGCACAATGACCGAAGCTGTCGAAGGACTTTTAACAATACTACTACTACTAATACCTAACATAATCTAGCCTATGTGGCACTTCCCAATATGGTGTCGTCATGAAACTGAACGAATAGATTTAGATTTGTAAGTCACCGGAAGCAGTGTTCTAAAATCTCCTCGGTTCGATGCTAGGACTTCAAACTTCGTGTATTCAATTTACACTTGGCGGATTTTTTTATAATTTATTTGGGTCAACTTCCGAGAAGCCAGATAACTATAATTGGATATGTGAATATAATTCGCGACTATATTTCGTACTCGAGGTTTACCGCTTCCATATTGATCCACAGATCGATGCCAGGGAAGGTTAAATATTCATATACATTTACATATTTTAGCTACTTCCCGATATGTTATCGCCTTAAAACCTTAGGGATATATAATGGAGGAGCTTCTGAATCGTAATAGTAACCGGAAAACTACTAATCTGAGTTCGATACTTGGATGGTTCAAATTTCGCCCGTTCATAATACATGGGGTGGCTTTTTAATATATCTTTATGCGGTATATCCCGTAGAGCTAATTAGATATTACTTGGCCTATAAAAAGTTTTTGTGACTATTTTAGATGGTCTTCTTCCCATTTGTTACGTGGTTCAATGTTAGGGCACGTAAACGTCGGAATTCAATTTTTGGCACTTCCTGAAATGAAACATGTACATCTACGAAACGAGAAATGGAAAGATGCATTGAGAATTAGGTAGGAGAATAGGTTCGATGCGGAGTACAAGCAACGTTTACTCATAGAGTATATTGTTACACAAACGATGGATCTAGCCCCTAAAGTTGGTTGAATTTATACTTTCTGAAAAGAGTGGCAATGAAGTTCCACGCTTGTAGCTTTTTTAGCCTATTAACTACATGATATTTTAGCTTTTCGTAAGTATTACGCGCGTTCATTTTCGAGATAAGGCAAAAAACACCTGATGTCTGAAANGATTTTGATGAAAAAAATTCCTTCACTTTTAACAATAATAATTGTTTGAATTAATAATTCCATCAATATTTGAGGTTCACTTAAAAGAGAATATATTGCTAAAAAGGTATGCAAAAGGAAATCTTGATAGTTGAAATAGTTTTTCAGTTATCGTGCACACCAATTTCAAAAACACTGTTTCGAGAAAAACGAGTTTAAAGTTTTTGTTATGAATATCTACCATAAACAATAACCATACGATTGTTTACTGCTTATCTAAAATACCTAGCGCACATACCAAACTTTTTGCGTCTTTATAACAGTCATTTAGCTCCATTTTTTCTCTCTACGAATTATTCAAACCTCTATCTCAAGCTATGGTGCTGCTGCCTCTCCAACCTCTTGCGGTCATAGATGTCGGCGTTAATCTTGAATTGCTGCCCCGTTTCTATGTCTAATTCTTCCATTATGTTAGTTACAGTAGAGTAACGTTCATATAAAACATCTGCAGTTATGTAGGCAGCGATTTTGCTATTTTTTGCCTGAATTAGGGTGTTTAGAAACCAGGCACCAAACAGTTGATCTCTTGTTGATATTTTGTGTATGCTCTCCAATAAGTCTTTCTGCAAATGCACCAGAAACTGTTGAAAATTCTATAATCCTGTTAAAATGCGTAGGATAACAACCCACACCTTTATTAGTAAGAGTGTGCATTTTCATATCAGTTGCACCCCTTACCAGTTTTTCTTCTTTTTTCTCTGCGTATTAATTGCCGTAAAACTTACATGCTGGGATTTTATTTCACGAAAACTTTGGTTATTTCTTCCTTTCGGATAAGGAACTGTACAGTTAAACTAAAAACACGAGAAACTACGACTGAAACATACAACATTTTCTCTAAGACTGGCTTCACTTAGAAAGAAGAATCGGAAGAACCCTTGCAACAAATCATAGTGCGCCTAACTTTTATTATACCAAGGTATCTCTGGACCTTTCTTATTACAAGAAAGAGAAGAAAAGAATGCCCTCAAAACATAAATAGGGTAGAAAAGAATACCCAACAACCATATAATCTGCTAAAACTGAGTGGAGACACTGAGCTGAGGCAAGATTTTATTTTCATTCTCCTAACTGCCCAAACAGCAAAACTATGTAGCCAAATCAGTTGCTTACAGGAACTAAATCTTCCAATAGACAAAGGTTCCATTTGTGTCTCGTATGACAAAATGAAAGAGGTCTCATAAATTTTCAAACCTAATTTCAGAGATCAGTATGGTGTACAGAGTACTGTATCTCAACATTGACACCACGTATAATATGTAACATGTATAACATAAGAGTAAGAGCATAGCACCTAAGAGTTAAGTTGTACGTTTAGGGCACCGAAGTATTCTTAAAATATGAAGGGTCTAAGCCATAAAACATCTGTTCCTCAAGTACCCGCTGAGAGAGAGCCCTAGGAGACTTGACCGCTACCTTGACTCTCCACCCGCAGCTGCATAGGTTTAAGAAATTGGCTGTAGTTTAGTTAATATTACGTATAAAGATCTGAAAATTTTGCAGTATATTCTTGAAACGTTCTACTATTTTTTAAAACAATAAAAAAAACGATTTTTTTGACGGGGTAAACCAGGAGCCCCCCTTA
>KZ308517.1:64811-77389 GCA_000376725.2 Ladona fulva
TCCATTTTAAGTCTCTACTAAAAGTAACACCTAAGTATTTGACCTTATTTTCCTTCGCTAAAACATTACCGCCGATATTATAAGAATACTGAAATTTGTTCTTATTAAAGCTAATTACGTTACATTTACCTATATTGATGTCCAGTTTGTTTGAAGTGACCCAATTGTTTAACTCATCAATATCACTTTGTAAATCGTTGAAATCGCCATTCCCTCTAATAACTCTATAGATTATGCAGTCGTCCGCAAATAATCGTACACGAGATTTTATAACGTTTGGCATATCGTTAATAAATATTAGGAAAAATAACGGCCCCAATACACTACCCTGTGCTACCCCTGAAGTTACTTTAACTGTATCTGACATCATATTTCCAACTTTTATTCTCTGTTCTATTTCGAATAAAGGCCTCCATCCATTTCACTATCCTTGGGTCCACAGCCATCATACTCATTTTTTGCAACAGTAAGCTATGATCTACCACGTCGAAAGCCTTCACTAAATCCATGACAACAGCATCTACCTGTTCTCCCTGGTCCTGTGCTTTTATTAAGTCTTGATATAGTCCTAACATTTGTGATTTGCAGGAGAAACCTTTCCTAAATCCATGTTGGTTTTCATTAAGCCACCCCTCTGACTCCCAAGTTAGTTTTAAATAATCCGCTACAATTTTTACGAATGCCCCCTTAGAAGAAATCAAGAATGTTTTCTCCTCTAGTTAGAGATTTAACTGTTTGACTTAATTAGCCTTTCTGAAGCATATGTAATAATGTTTAGGAGTGGGATTAGGCTGTTATTGAATGAAATACCAGTTTGACAGCACTTAGACTGTTCCTGACTGATTATACTTTGATTATTCCTACTAATGTATGTAATAAGTTAACATAATTAAGATTTTATTAAACTTAGGGAGAAGAGTTTGGTGGTAGGTAAAACATGTGTACATTAATGTTTTGCTTGCATGCCAGATACTTTCTGTTTCCCTTTAGGGCTGCACTTTGCTCTGGAGAGAAGATGCAATAAAGATTCCATCCCTTCTCTCATCTTTCCTTACGATTTCAACGGTAAATCATAAAATCTTGATAAAATATCTAATTGACACCTTTATCCTTGTTTAACCAGCTTTCTTTACCTATTATAATATTGGTGTTGTGAATACGAGTAGGATGCTATACTTAATATTTAAACTTCTCACAATTAACTATTGCTGTTAATATTTTATTTTTGCTTAGAGATATAGATGGGTCTATTGGATCATCTTTCATTTTCTTTATCTGCTGTTTCTCTGTAACTTGCTGGTGTGAAAATTTTGTTCTCAAGTACTCACTATCATCTAAGTAGGAAAGAAATTTATGAATCTTTTAAGTTTAAAAGTTGTGAAACTTCTGGTTTGTGAGTTTTAGGCAAAAATATACTATTGCCTTCATATCAACTGTCTTCTGTTATTGTAAGGTTGACTCAAATTCTTATATCTTCCTGCAAACTTTACAGATTATTGGTATTTTATTTGGAATTAACTTCTACAGCATAGTTATGACCCTCTAGAAAATTTAAGTTTATTTTCCTACTAAAGTTACTATTTGCAAGATACCCATCAGTTCTTTTGCATAAAATAAGTGCTTAAAGTGATAATGGAGTATAGTTCACAGTTTCCAAATACCGATTTATAATTGCATGTCTGCATTCTACTGTTTGTTTTGGAAATTGTGCATTTTGCACCTCAGATAAGTTATTCAAGTCAAGAAACATGCAGTCATCCATCTTGGAGCAATTTTGGTTGACTTTTCTCCTCCCACTTCTGCCTTGTAAAGAATTACACCATTGAGAGTTTTGTGACTATTTATGCAATGTGATATTAGGAGGCTGGTTTCAGAATTATCAATTCAGCACCAGCCATCTTGTTCTGCAACTAGCTAACTAGTATTTTAATTGAAACTCAGAACTTGAGAGGAGCAATATTACATCTGTGTAATATGTCTTTATGTAGCCATTTTTCTTATCTTTCAGTGGTAATGATTTACTTTAGCAGTCTTACTAATGTGTTGGTAGAAGTGGAATGGCATGATAATGGCGATAAAATCCTTTTTATTGGGGCAAATTACTGACATTTAACCAATATTGATTGGTAAACTGTTGATGACACAATTGATTGACTGTAAACAATATATATTGCATTTACAATGGTTATGAATCATATAAAAGCTGTAAATACTTAACTCTCCTTTGGATTATGAATAATTGAAATGGACAAAGACATTTTTTTATGAATGTCCTGATTACAACTAATTTTAGAACTGATCTATTCAGTTCATTTTCAATTTGTTCTTAATGAGGGAGTGGCTTTATAAGTTTAAATTTTAAAATTGATTTCTTTCCTCAGGTTGTCTTTTGTGCACCTTGCTGAGTATTTAAGGGCCACCATCCTTGGGGAGATAATCATGCATGCAGCAATTGGAAAAGTTGATACTGTTAATGTAATGCTGCAGACACTACATATACTTTCCCGTGATCATTATGAGAAGCTGGCTCCACGCTCAGCACTTCTCATGGTAAGTAATTGTAAACTGTAGATAATAATTTGGAATCATAACTAACCAACAATAATGGTATTCCCCAGCACTTCCCAATCCACCTTGTCTTCCCAGTATGATTTTGTCTTATAACATTGAAAGCGGCTAAGGGTTCTTTTTAAATTTAAAAGACTGTAATGGAGGGCACGATAAAAGGGAAAAGAGGACGAGGAAGGAAGAGACATACAATGTTAGATATAATTAAGATTAAAGGGAAATATAGTGAAACCAAAAGATTAGCAGAAGACAGGGAAGTATGGAGGTTACCATGAGAGAACCTGCCAGAAGGCAGAAGAACCAATGATGATGATGATTTAAATTTAATTTCTATGGATGTCTCATGAAATTATCTTGAGTTCAACAATTAAGCTGTTCCATAATCTTCTATGAGTATTGCATTGAGAGGAACTTGGTAATATATTAAAAGCACTTCCCCGAAGAGAGATTATTGTAAGTTGAATAGTGATGGAAGACATGATTTACTTTAATATACACATTGTATATGTTCAACAGTGACCCTGTGTTTAACTGTAAATTGCTAGAAATGATCATCCATAAGAAATCAATGAGGGACTGGGTAAACCAAGAGTCATGCAGTTTTGGTGTCTTTCTGCAAACTGTTGTTTGGTGCTCATGAGGGTAATGGTAGCTTCTTTGCTCTTTTAATTTATGGCCTTCTGAGGGTCAATGGGTGAATATATAGTGAGATATCCCTAATGACCCTGGGCTCAATGCTAGGTGTTCAAATTTTCCGTTTGAAATACACTTGGCAGATATTAAATTTTTTTGTGGGCTCTTCCCAAAAAGCTAGTTAGATATAACTCAGCCTGTTAATAGAGTTTGTGGCTATGTTTTATATTCTGACCGAATGCATATTGATTCCAGTTCAATGTCAGTGCAGCTTAATTATTATTCCATATGAAACATAGAAAATTATGGATCCCAATATAATTTTGCTTTGAAACCAGAGAGACAGTTCTTAAAGGTGTTTCCAAAAATCTTCTAAAAGGATGTGTGTTTAAATTTCTCCCACTTGAAATACAAAGGGCAGGTTTTCATATTTATTATGTGGCTTTTTCTGAAAGGATAAATAGGTATAACTCCGCAATTGAAAGAAGGGCAAGTCATTCCTTAATAATAAATAATATTTATATCTTAAATGTCTTGAGCTACATTATTTTTCTGCCTTTTTTCTAATCGTATTTTCATTGATATATTCTCCAGAATTTATTTCCCCTTAAGCAGGCTTAATAATATTTCAAATTGTGCAAATGAAGATACATATTGCTTTTATGGACATGTGAAAATCGAATTTAATTAGGTTTTCCATGGTAAAGTGAAAGAATTATAGAAATGTGTTACCCCTGTAAAACCACTGACCCGCAAAACAAACTAATTTATTCTAATGAAAGAAATCGAATAAATGCCAAAACAATCGAATAATTATTTGATTGTATTTTTCAATCGATTGTCCCATCTCTAAATAGAACTGGTCCAACGTTTTGCGTTTGCCAAGGTTGCAATTACCCTGTTTGAGTATTTAAAGGAAAATCCTAAACTGTAAAACTCAAAATTCACCTATGTCGAGGCTCTAAGGTAAGGGTGTTATGGGCCAAGTACAAAGGTAGGATAATGAGCATTAATAAATTTGGCCTAATAAATAGAGGTGTGTAGAGCTGCTGTGTCCTTATTGAGAAACAAATTTGGGGTATTAGCAGAAGTTAATCACTCCTAATGTTTCTATTTATTGATGCCTTTCATTAATGTAGCCATTACATGCTTTTTATTGTGGTTTTCTCACTTTCCAAAATAATTTGTTTTTTTTTTTCAATGGGATCTTACCCATTCCGATGCTTGGGCGAAAAATTTTAGTTCACATCTATAATCATTTGAATTTAAGTTCTAGTATATTATTTCCGTAAGCTACCTACATAAGAATATCTGTTAAAAGAATCCCAGAAGTTTGAGTATATTTCATTTACAAAAACGATTTATCTGCTCATTACTGTATATTTCATAAGATAATTTTGGTAATATGAATAACTTCAGCAATCTAATATTTACTAGATTATTTTCGTATTCCAGCAGCTTTTCGACACTTTACCTTTTAATGTCCAATCGAAATACTTCTATATTCACTCAATACAAACAGAAATTAATAAACATGACTGAAGAAAAAATACTTGTTAATATTTTCGCAAGTACATGATTTGGCACCTTTTCTGTCACGTAGCTATACTCAGATATCGAACATCTTGATAAAAGTCTGTCACAATAAGGTCACCGATTTAAGCTATATTAAAAAATTACATAATTTATGAAAATTCAGCAAAACGATTGNTGAAGCTTGTTCATGGTTTACCAGTCGTTAACTACAGCCTTCTTTTATTTTAGAATTTTGCATAAATCAGCATTTCATACTTACTCATCAATTCATCTTTTAATCACTATGTTACTTTCTTCTATTATTTAGGGTCTGCTAGAAAAAGTGGAGGACATGGATGTTGAGCAGGTGCGTCAGCTGATGGATGTTTTATGCTTTCTTGCATTTTCTAAAGATGAACATGGTTCTCGACTGAGGTCAGATATCACAATATTGATGAGGAAACATCTGTCCAGCTCTAACACTCAGTGAGTCACTTGTTTTCTTTCAATTTTTATTTCCGTTTATAATCTGCTTTTGCTCTTTGATTTAAAATATTACTTTCTTTCACATTTTATACTTATAATTTTCTTTCATAACTTATTTAACTTTATTTTTCACTACTGTTTTAAAAAGAGGATTATCATTACCATCCTTTTCTGTAAGATGTATTTTTTTCTTTTTATTTAGAGGATTGCATTAGATTCTCAATATAATTTCCTGAATTAATTTCATAATCATGCATAATTTTCTCATGATGTAATTAAAAATGCAAATAAATAATTATTTTTATTAAGTTACCTTCCTTTCCTTTATCCCTGCTTTACTGTTATTAAAGTGAAAAAGATGTTTCAAAATTTAGGAAGTATGAAAGAAATAACTTTCTTAAGTTATGTAAATTACGAGAGTTATCCAAAAAGTAAAGGCCCATATTATTTCTTGAAAACTATTTATTCTAAAAATGTATGTGATGGATGTGAAATGTGTGTCATTTGTGTGAAATTCTCTGTGAAATTAAGAAATAATGTTTTATCTGCTAATCTATTTTTCCACGTAATCTTTAAGTTCTATCATTTTCCTCCAGCAATTTGCTAAGGCATGTATGCCCTATTGGTACCAGTGTTTGCTCTGGTTATGGAGCAAGGTTTTCACTTTCAACTGCCATCTGATTCACCCTCCCTACTCAGCGACTACCTTTACTTCTATCAACTGCAGATGTTCCATAGAAAGCTGAAACATTTGTGAATATTCCATACCATTCCTTTCTTTGAGCACAGAGATTTGATCACAGCACCTTGTCTGTAACATGTATCACATTCAGACTCCATTTTGAAAGCTTCCTGCAGCTATGATATCTGCAGGAGAAAGCGGAAACTTAAACACATACATACAGGAAACGTCAAAGAAATTAAAGCTACAATTTTGAATAATTAGAACTGGTTTTGGCTGGAAAAAAATGTGAGGCAATACTTTCTGACTGATCCTCGTAAGAACTGTCTGTAATTGAAATATTTCAAGGTTTGTTTAGTTGAAATAGTGAAATGTTTAATAGTGAAATGTTTAATAGTGAATTTCAAACATTTACTATTTTTAGATAAGCCATGCAAGGAACAAGCCCACATTTCTGTCATAAGAGTTTTGAATTATGGACAGTATTACCATTATGGTTTTGACAGTTATAGCTTACAAATTGATCCCTATTATTCAGGAAGAAAATAATAACCAATAACAAAATAACCAATGTAAATAGTTGCCATTGATGCTGTAAGATACAAGCTTTTTGTTCAGAATTTCATGGTCAATGTGGTCAAAAGCTTTACCTAAGTCTTAAAAAATTTCCAGACAAAGCTGCTTTTTATAGAGAGCAAGAATGATTTAATTAATAAGCTGGAAAGCAGCAGTGGAAGTAGATTTAAAATTATGGTAGCCACGTTGACATACTGACAAATTAAAAGATTTCAAATATTATGTGATATGATTGTAAAATAATTTTTAAAATGCAGATAGGACTGATGCAGAACTTGAGTTATTTTAATTAAATCTGTTTCCATTTTTTGGGATTGGTGATACTCTAGCAAGTTTTAGCTTGGTCGGAAACCACCCATGACCAAATGAGAGATTTATAATATTAGGGATTATTTGATTAAAGATAGGCTTGCTTTTACTTCAAAAAAATCTTCCAGTTGAAGAATGCATTGTGAATTAAAATTTATTATTATGGAAAATACAGTAGTGTAATTTTTCAATGCATCTTTGGATGTCAATGACACTAGAGGGGTATTAATTCTAGTTGGATCACAATTAGGGCTCACTGAGTAGTTGTAAATTAAGACTCTTTTAGTTGGTTATTCATCACTGTAATGGTCAGTGCTATAGTTGGAATGTTCTGCATTAATCTGCATAAATTCTGTGCAAGTTGTCTTTTGATGTAAAGCAAGCAGTATAAACACACAGTGTTTAAAGTGACAGTACTAAACAGTTACGTCTTTAGCTTATTGTTGTCATGTATCATTTGTAGAAAGAATGAATCCCTAAGTCCCTTCTGAGTTGATTTAAGTTAAAAATCCAGCTATTAGTTCCAGAATGTCATAGTTTAGGGTTAACTGTCATCATCATATATGCATGTACGCTTTTATGTTTTTAATTGACTTTTCATTGACATTCAGGATATACCTTGCAAAAGGGAAATGGAGATGTATCACATCAGTGGTAAGAATTCTATCTATAATGGGTATAACTGCAGTCCTCAAACTTGATAGGTTAAGCAAGTTATGGCTTTTACTCCTTAATACCCACAACTGCTTTGGTAGATATTGAGATGGACAGATGAAGAATTGAAGCTTAACTTTCAGATTTTTCTCATAAAAGTTGGAAGAATGTAAGTTTACTTGTTAGTTATACAGCAGGAAATTGACAACTAGGAGATGTACCACTTGTGTCTACCAAACTGGGTAGATGCTGTTATTATATTGAATTCATTTTCATGAGGATGTATCTATTATAAGATGCTAAATGCCAGTAGGTTTTTTTTTGTTAGAAACAATTCCTAACGTAGTAAAGCTTTATTCAAGGAACAGTTTTAATGCATCTTGTAAGATTATTTAATAAACTACATTTCAATGAATCATACTGAAATAGTTCTCATTCCTTCTGTTTTGCATACAGCTTCTTCATTAGTATTACAGGATAGTTTCTTAGTGATTTTTTTCCCCTAAAGGCTAAAAAGGAAAGGAGTCATCAGTGCAACAATGGTGGTGAAACACATGGCCTCCCTGGAATCAGAAAGCCAAGGTGGCATTGATGGTGCATCTAATTTGAGGGCCAGTAGCTGCAGCCGAGATTCTCAGGCCAGTGATGATTCATTAGTCCCTGGGAGCAAGGCTTTCAATGCTATGATATATATAGGTATGTTGGAGGGTTCATTCACAAATTCCTGATTTGTTGTTGAGATTTAGTTAAAGTTTTGAATTATATCAGCTGTATTCCAAAGCTGAGCATTTCTGATTGGTTGGTAGCTACAGCTGTGAGTTTACTTGGGTGCATAAACTCCTAAGCATTCCAGGGGTTGTAAACACAAATTTTTCATATCTTCCATACTATTTACCATTGTATAGTTGTGCATTTCAATGTGTGTGGCATCTTGAAGAAGTTAATTCCTGTCTGATTGTGAGATAAAATTTCTGTCTCGGTTCTCTGTTTAAATATTCATTTAAGCCCTGAAATTTAAAATTTAATATTTTGCTTTGGATTAAATAAAGGGAGTATGATAAAATACCTAGGCTTGTTTACTTCTCATAAAACTTTTATTGGAATTTTAATTGTGTGTCCATGGACTTTATTAATTTACTGCAGTCTTAATACACAATGCATATGAATAATTTTTGCACCAAATTAAAGGTAGTTTTATGTGATTTTTTTCTGCTAGTGAAAGTGGAGAACTAAATTTGCTGTGAAAAAAGTGTAAACCAAGGTACACTTGTACCCTAAAATCAGCACTTGGTCTTGCAGGTCATGGCTTTTTTACATAGTATAAAATTCAAATGTCAGGAAACGGCACAACTTACCACAACACAATTTTATCCTAAGTTGCATGAGAGCTGTCTCAGTGGGATGAGCTTTTTAAAATTTCCAAATATGTATTATATTGTTGTTAATCGGTATAAAAGTTAAAATCTATCTACTCCTAGAGTTTTAGTCTTAGGTAAAAATTGTTGCACTGTCATTCCCTATGTTACTAATAATTTTTCTTTGATCGAAAAATTGGTAACTTTAGTATGTTAATAAGCTTAATTGTGAATTACTAAATCTGGTCTGAAGGATAATTGACAGTGTTACCACATACTTTTCTAGCATGAATTATAAAAATTCCTAAAAATTACAGCTCTTGTAGCAGAAGATATAAAGAAGTTTAATTAATCAAAAAGAGTAATTGAAGGAGAATTGGCTAAGTATTATTCTGTGGTATCAGCAGCGTCATAGTAACTGTTTACATGAAAAATAACTTATATCTGTGAGTATGTTGCCATAATTAGGTAAAGGGATGTAGCTGTGAATGAAGTCTCTTGTTTAAATACTTCTAAAGCTGTGCCACTGGCTACTGCAAGAGCATGTCAAAGGGTAACTCCACGAAATCAGTTGGGCATTAGGAAAGGTACCTGAGTTCTTTGTGTATTGGATATCATTTGGTACACCATTTCGTTGACAGCTCTAGAAATAACTTGTAACTACATCACTATCTGTAGTATTCAAAGGAAAGTCTTAAGATTATTTTTACTCTGGTGAAATCAGTGTCTTTTTGCTTTGTGCTAGATGCTTAGTTCTCATGACCATAAACCAGATTGTATCCACTTGGAGGTTTGCATATCAGTGGGTTTCTTTTAAACTTTGTTAAATTGGGCCTTGGAAGTGTGCAAATGCAAAATAATCTAATCCAAGCTCCTCAATCTGCAATCCAATGTTTCCCTTAATCTTCCCCCATTATAAGGTAATTAAACATTCCACAAGGTATCGTTCTCGGGCCTATTTATGTGAATGACCTCCCAATGAATATTAAGTCCGGAATTAGATTATTTGCCGACGACTGCATATTATATAGGCGTATAACGGAGGCTCAGGATCGCGAACTTCTACAAAATGACTTGAATCAATTAGCCGAGTGGACTAAAGTAAACGGGATGGAAATTAATGTTAGTAAATGTAAGCATATCAAGTTCTCCAGGAGAAAGTCTATAATACAGCATTGCTACTCCCTTAACAACGAAAACATTGTTGCTGTGACCGAATGCAAATATCTAGGTGTCAAGCTAACCGAGAACCTTAAATGGGGAAAGCACGTCGAGAACATAGTCGCAAAGGCTTACAGGAATCTCCATTTTGTAATGAGGAGCCTAAAACGGAGTGGGAAAGGAGTAAGAGAAAGAGCGTTCAAATCACTGGTCAGGCCGATTATAGAATACGCAACGAGTGTATGGGATCCTCACGAAACAGGCCTTATTAAGAAGCTCGAAGGTGTACAAAGGAAAGCAGCTAGGTACGTAGTCGGCAAACACAAGAAAACAGAAAGTGTAAGTAGAATGCTAGCTCATTTGAAGTGGGAATCATTAGAGTCGAGACGGAAAATATTTAGATTAGCCGGGATGTACAAAGCATGGAATTCCGCGGAGGGGTGGGACGAACTGAAATCCAGGTTTAAGCTCCCTAGCTATATAGGACGAGGCAATCATGAATTAAAAATCAAAGAACGCGAACAGAAAACAGATATCGCGAAATACTCATTCGTTAATAGGGGTATTAGAGAATGGAACGCTTTAGCTGGAGAAGTTCTCATCCCAATGCCGAAAAATGTAAACATTTTTAAAAATAAGCTTAAATCTATTTTTAATCATTAATCTTCCATAGTTTAAAGCTGTAATTTAATTTTATGTAACATTATAGTGTGTAGAATTAGCCTCTTGAATTATAACTTAATATTATGTACATGACTATATGGACTATCTACCATGTAAGCTAGCTTAATCACTAACAATATTATCCTTGTATTGTATTATTATAATTTTCCATGTCATTATCTAAGTTTAACCTTCTATGATAAGCTAAATCTAAATGTACATAGTTTTATATAGCTCTAACTGTATATGTACTTAATTGTACGTGTCTTATATAATGTATTGCCTACGGGAGGTTTTAATCTAATAATTTAATTTAATTTTTTTGAATCTAGTTAGTGACTCAATGTATCTCTCAATGTTTTACACCAAGGAATATATTCATAATTGCTGACATTTTATCATTTTTGCTTTGGAAATAGAAATGGTTCTGACAACTTGTAGCTGCTATCCTGAAGTATTTGGGCTTTTATTTGATCAATTGTCATGCATGGCCATGGATGCTGAATTGGATGAGAAATTTATGGTGAGTATTTACTTTCTAACTCCTGGTTATCCATAGGCAGATTATCTTTGCATGATTTTTTATCAATTGACCAATATTGATACTTTCTGCAGTCTTAAAAAATTCAAACAAAAGATAACGCAAGTATTTTCACACTTGTAAATAAGCAGAGCTTATGCTAGAATGTTTCTTGCTGCTCAAATTAACATTATAAAATGCAGTTGTTTTCTTTACATCCACAGAACATTACTGCTACCAGAATATCTGTGATGGGTCGGTCAAAAATTATTAATGATTTTTCAAAACAATCTAAAATGTAAAGCTATCTGCACAAACAATAATAAATTATTTACTTAAATTTCAAAGATTATAATAAGTGAAAGTGTGGATTATCCGTTTCCTTATTTTTATGCATCCTCTTCCCATTGTTGGCCTGGGTAATCAACAGTTCACTGTATGAGTTTTTAGTTATTTCTGGTGAAATAAGGAATGGAACACAATTGTAATCATAAAAATATTGTTTGTTACTATGCTCATGAAACACAATAATTGAAATCTTAGTCATACAACTGGTAATGCCTTTCATATAACTAATGTTAAATGGGATAAACATTATTTAAGAAGGTCTTGTGTATTTAGTTCTAGAGATGCATCAAATAGCTGGGAAAATAGAGAGTGTGGCAGAAAGTCACACTTGCTTGGAATTTATTGGATTTATGCATATGGTAAAGATTTACTTCCACTGCACATTATATTTTACTTGAAAAATTGACTCAAAAGAAAACTTGCAAAGCATGAAAATGTTAATTACTTACATTTCTGTAAACATGTTCAACTTACTGACTACAAGTAACAATATCCAGATTTTTTTATACTTCTGATTTGTTGATGAAGAATTCTCTTCTAGCAATAGAATCTAAACTCAATACCTGGTTAATTAGGTAACTGACCTAGTTTAAAATGAAAGTGAATGAGCATCTTTTGAATTCATAAACCTAATGTAAGCAAATTCAAACCAACCTGTGCATCCTTAGCCTGCAACATTTGTCACATCAGAGGTTTATTCTTTGCTCATCTTCCATTTCCTTCACATTCAAAGTAAAATCCACTCTCACTTATTGATTACATTCAATGTATATACTTACCAATGCATATATTTGGATATGTTTAGTTTCATCAATTGAATTACATTTTGAAATATGCCAATCATGCTATCTTGCTCAATATGCTCTGTTTTTATTGTGTTTATAATTTCGTACACATTTTTCAGGAATGGATTGTTAAAACAATGAGCTTGGACTTGCAGAACTCCTTTTTGGTTGAATCAACTTCAGACTTTGACTCGTAAGTGGTCAAATGTTTTTTTATCATTTAAATATAGTAAAGTGTTAAATTATATAAAATGACATTTTATTTTAATAATGTAATAGTAATCTATGGAATTGAATTGCTTAATATTTATAATAAATCATGG
>KZ308517.1:77455-155640 GCA_000376725.2 Ladona fulva
TAAATTTATATTGATAAATAATGATTTTATTATTACTATTTTATGTTATGTTTTACAAATTAATGAGTATTAATTTGTATATATTTACTAATGACGTAAGAGTGTTAACTTATATTTGTGTATATGAGTATATATACATGGTTTGGTATGTGATAATATATGTACAGTAAAGCCCGGTTAAGATGTTTTTTTGGGGACCAAGCGAAAATGGCCTCTCCTCTTCAGAGGGACAATTGCTGGAACTTAGTGTCTTCAATACCCATTTTTTCAGATAAGAAATGTGGAAGAGTCACGATTGTCTCAGATTTCTTCACACTTTGAGGAAGGGTTTTATCTTCTTCTTTTTCAGAGTGAGTGTTAGCTCCCTTTTGTTGTATAATATCTTCGATTGCTTTCAGCCCACTAGAAACCAAGCCATTATCAACTTCAACAAAATTTTCAAAGTTACCAGGTTGTTCTATCCTTCTCTAAAGCTCAACCCCTCGTCATTGCTTTCTTTCCTGTCAATTACGTCAATGGATTGATTTACAAACCCTTACTTGGGAGATACACAACTGCCATTACAACACCTAAGTAAGTATCTATGTTGTTTCAAAAGCCTATCTTTCAAACTTTTTCTATTTAACAATGAATTTATCTAATGTGGAATTTTTATATCTCTGTGGACCTAAAACCTATATAAATAGCTAAAAAGCTGTCAAAATCGACATTGGCCTCAAGTAAGCATCCAGGTTGCCAGCAGAAGATTGAGCATCTCATTTCGCTTATTCCAAGTTTCTCAATGATTTATAATTGAAGAGCATTTGGATCAACCTGGAGTCAAAGAAAGGTCACTTTTGATTTTTTGCAATGCCTGTACATGTATTAAAAATCTCTTTTCTCTTCATACCATGTGGATGTCACCTATCTCTAAGTGGACTGCTTAAGTTCAGTGGTACACCTCAAAGTAATTCCACGGAGAAAAGCCTGGCTTAGAACCAATGGATATATTACTTGATATCATTGTCATTTAGGTTATGTTTCCTCCATTTTTAACAATTTCTATAGTTTCAAGCAAAATTCATTTCATGCTGTACATTAAATTAGAAGAACGCAATTCCTAAGTGTCATCCTCTGCTAATGAAGAAAAAACTGACAATCTGCTTATGTCAAAAGATAGTTACATTTCATCCATTGTCTATGGTTGAGAGAGGAAGACGCTGTTATCTCATGGAGCATGTGAGTAACAGATGTGTGCTCCTTAGATAAGGTCTTGAGACATTTAAATTTAATGTTAAAACCCTTGAATCCTTTTCACCGACCAAGTCTAGAACCTAGGATCATTTTGGGAGAAAACGGGAAGTGCCTCAAAAAATTTCGAAAAACCATGCAATGCATCCTTATGGGAAAAATACCATTTTTGGGACCCTCTAGAATCAATCCCATAACAACTAGGGTTGATGTATCTATTTTTCTTCAATTACACACTCAGGGTCTTTACAAAAAAAAATTGCCAGGTCAATGAGGCTTTTCGTTCAGTCTCAGAATTTGAATCCTATATACGTACTAGTAGAAGCTCCCGTCAAGCTTGATGGAACTTAATTTAGTTTAAAAATATATATGTATTATTGTATATATCTGGTCCTCCTAAGCCAGAAGCAGTCCATCATAATAACTCAATGTATTTCTTACCTTTATTTGGTAAGCTGCTCATGCACAGTCTGCCATACATTGCCTACCATTATCCACCTAACATACACCACATACCATACACCAATTGCCACACACTACATACTCAAACTGTCATACACCTACTGCCATACACAGTCTTTCTTACACCTACTGCCATAAATTGCCATTCATACACAGCCTGCCATACATTTCCTGCAATACACCGACTGCCATCCACCACCTGCGATACACCCCATGCCATACACCACCTGCCATACATTGCCTGCCACACACTGCCTGCCATACTTTACGAGGGCTGTATGATAAGTACCCATGTTAGGCAAGAAGATGCATTTAGTCCAGTGATATTCTAACTTTTTCAAGCCATCCAAAAAATACATTTTGTTGAACTCTGCAAAACAGGCCTCTGTTGTGGCGATGACTTCCTTGTTTGACGCGAATCACTTTCCCCCAAGCAATTTTTTTATGTTTTTACAAACAAAAAGAAATTGCATGGGGTACCATCAGTCGCTAAACACGGGTACTTATCATACAGCCGTCGTACTGACAATTTGCAGAGACTTACAAATCTTACTCTATCTGATGTGTTTCAAGACAATACCATATTCAGTAGTACCATTTATGATATATAGCAGAGTTTCCCAAACTTTTCCTCCGGCGGAACATTTTATCAATTCTACGATATCAGCAGAACACCTAGGTTACTTTTTCTTAATTCAAAACTGAAATTCATACAAGAATTATCATTCTCCGTAAGATTCCGCGGAACACTGAAAAACTCTTCGTGGAACACCAGTGTTTTGTGGAACACACTTTGGGAAACCCTGTTCTATAGGGAAGATATTAATACACCCACTGATATATGCCAATGCATTTGCGGTAGAAGGTCAATCCTATTATGGATTAGACGCTGTTTGAAAAACTAACATTTGTAAATTTCTGTGGTAAATTATCCTGATTTACAGGATCTAACAAATAAATTTTTATATTCTTCCGTGAGTTCTCTTAAACCTCCTTTTGAACTCGAAGACCGAAAGTACCATAGGGCTCTTATAAACAAAGGAAAATTTTTGAGAGTAGTTCTCCAGACAAATTTAACAAATATTATGCCGCATATGCTTAGGTAATTCTACCTGTATAATTAATGTTTGCTGTACTTTCACCCGATACTCACAACCAGTCTGGTCAGCGTTAATCACTAAATCTGAGTGAAATTCGGGAATTAAAGCAATGGTTTGTCATTGAAACATTTCTGTTGCAGAGAGGATGTCATCTATTGGAAATATCACTACCAGCTTCATAATTTGTAATCTTATGTTGCTTTATACAATGTGTTCTGTTAAATCTATCGGCCCTAGATTATGAAGCACTGAATTTAAATTCTTTTATAAGAATAAAAGGGCCAAGTCAAATACACTTGTAGTTAAGGCTGAGACTCCATAACCTATGTGTAGCAATACAATAGATACCAGAGGACCTACTTAAGGTATATTTCAATAGATGTTGACGAGGAAGGTAAAGATTGTCTTGAAGGTAAGAAGATGAAATGTAATAGCAGAAAAATAAGTCGTAAGTCTGAAGAAAACTGGGATAAATATTTTTCTAGATGGAAAATTTTGTTACACGTATGGCAATGCAATTGCTTTGCGTGGTTACCTAACTTCGACTTTCAGTTGCAAATTGTCATGTCAATGATGTCATTGGACTCAGTGAAGTAAGAAGAAAATCAGAAGAACAGGTTACGCTCAAGGAAGAACATATATTCTATTTTAAGCATGGAACATCTCTCAGCACGGAACATGACAAGAAAGACCACTATTATAAAATCATCATAGGCAATTTTAATGCTCGTGTAGGTAAGCAAAAAGCAGATGATGCTGTCCCAGAAAAACATGGACTAGGCCAGGGAAATGAATGAGGTCACCGCCTGGTAGAGTTTGCAGAGTGCACCAATATGTACATAACGAATACATATTTCAAGAAGAATACAACAAGGAAGTGGACTTGGAGAGGTCCTAATGGAGTAAAAAATGAAAGAGACTACATATTGGTTAACAATCTACACAGTTACTAATTGTGAAGTACTAAACAACTTCAACAGTGGGGCTCCCGATAGCCAAGTGGGCAACGTGTTCGACTTCAATGAAAGCTGTCCCAGGTTCAATTCCCGGTGGCGGCCTACATGTGAAATGACCTAAGCTGTCAAAGCACTTAACAATACTACTACTAACTTCAACAGTGGAAGTAACCATAGGATAGTTAGATGCCGAATGAAGATTAATGTCAGAATGAAGTGCAAGAAGTTGGTCTTAAGCAGGAAACAGGAGGTAAGTATTGCAAAATTAGAAGAAAATTGGATAGATTTCAAGCTGGAACTTAGAAATTGGTTTTCAGCACTTCAAGAAGTAGAACTGTAAGCCAAAGTCATGGAAGTTGTGATGGAGAAGTGTCTTTATATAATAGATATATACATATAAGTAAAAGATGCGTGCATGCACAAGCTTAATATAGGATAGATTAGGTAAGGCATTAATACATCCCTTTGATTTAATAATTTGATGGTGGATAAACTTACAGGGAAATCTTATCACTTGCTAACCTGAACTCGATTAAATTATTAAGAATATTTAAAGATATACTTAAGTATATCACAATTACTTATCATTTTGTAATTTTTTCATATCTTTGTTTGCATTTTAAGTTTCTTGATAGAGTTTCCTCATCAAATAATGTTTAGTTTTCTTTTTGATAATATTTTATGTTTTGAAATTGTTTCACCCATTGTATTATTTTTTTAAATAGGATGTCCAGGAATTCTCTGTAGTTATCAACAATATGAATGCAATTAAATATCAATTTTATTTGCAGATATAGCACCAGCTTTGAAGATTTGCCAGTTGTGATTCAATATGGATTAGATACAGATATCAACAATCCTATAGCCTTGAATCTTACCCCATTGGTTGCCCAAAGAGAGGAAAGATTAGGTGGGCCAAGAGTTAGTTTTGGAGGAAAAAATTCAGAAAGGTATGAATATTTAATTTTGAAAATTTCAGCTAAGAGCAACATCACATGCTCTGGAGGAGGCTCTATTTCCCCTGCTGTACTTTGGTGGACCCAAAGATGTTCAAAGGCAATCCAGAAATGGATAAGAGCCCTTAAAATTTTTAAGAAATACCCCACTGCTGCAAACCTAATAACTTTCTGGTGTCTCAGAGCTAAGTCCAGACAAATAGTGAAACAAAGAAAAAACCGTAATAATTTCATTTCCACAATTAACTATAGGACACCAGTCACTTAGGCATGGAACAAAATTCTGAGCATTCAGAGATTTCATAAGATCTTAAGTACTTCACATAAACAGGTGCATAGAAACATCCCTGCACTCCATTGGTGAAATCTTTGGCCAGACCTTTGCAAAAACAAGCAGCAACATACTTGTTAGTCCTTGACCCCAAATAACTCCAATTAAAGGGAAACCAGGAAAGAATACACTAGAATTTCAAAGAACACTAGTGGAAGGCAGAGTACAACCTCCCATTTACCATTAGAGAATTTAAATCAGCAATAGCTAAAGCCAAAGGCACATCTCCAGGAATTGACAATGTTCACAATGCCGTAATTCAGAACCTACCAGGGGAGGTCATGAGGGAGGTCCTCAGAACCTTTAATCAGGTCTGGGAAGAAGACACATTTCCCCCTTCATAGCAGGAATCTATAGTTATCCCAGTTCCCAAACAATAGAGAAAGGAGTGACCCAAAAAATTTCAGACCCATCTCTCTCAACAGCTGCCTAAATAAAGCAATGGAAAAGATGGATAATTGAAATATAGATAATATAGGTAATTTTGTATGCATTCAAAATTAATTGAAAAATTCATATTCATAGTCAAGACATTCTTTTAATTCCACAAGCAAGTTCCTACGATTAACTATGGCAGTACCTAAACCATCATCTTATCAAAAATTGATTTTAGAAATAGGTTTGGTGGTGTTTGTAAACTGATAGATATCTCTAAGTATAGAACTACTATATATGCAAGCCAATGGGTTATGCTAAATCTTACCTAACTTTAGGGGTAAAAGTTATTAGTAATCAACCAAGAATTTTCATGTTACTGCAACAGTGAATCATTGGAGTGTTAACAATGCTGTAATTGCATTTAAATTGTGTATTTTAGTGACATTATAATAGTAACTTTAGTCAATCGAGCAAGATCATCTTCAAAACTTAATTTATCCTGCTTCGTCAATGTTCTAGGACAAGGTAAATGATTTAGTTATTGTAAGCAGAAAGAAGAAAATGGTGGATGGTATTTCTCATGTTAATTCTCCAGTTATTTCAATCTATGAAATTGATAACTGCATTTAGGAACAAAATAAAGCATAAAAATTAAAGGTGCTATTATTGTGATATATTATTTTCTGAAATTTAATTAAACAATTTAAATTCAACTACACATACCTTAGATGTGTATGATGTTTCTATTGATTTGTTGGCTCTTAAAGTGTTTATAATATTAAATGCAAATATTTTGTGTATTTCAATGTAATTTGCCTGCTTAACTCCCTTGTGATATGTTGTGGTTCTAATTTTCAAAGCTCTTTTCGAGATTAAGCTTGAATGATTCTTTTTCAGTGTATTTGTCCAGATAACATCTCTTCTCACCTTAACTCTCCTTAGTAGGTTTTGCTGTTTTCTCATGCTCCTCTTCTTGAGAGTATTCTTCTCCAAAGTAAATGAGTAGAAATACAGTAGATTGTGCTCTCCCATATTATTATTTATCTCCATCTGTCGCAGAGTTTTATTTCATCTTTTAACTTAATTTATGGTAGTGAGTTTTCTCTTAAAAATCTTACATTTTGAGGGGTACCATAGATTATTTCTAACAGAAAAGTTTATCCTGCAGACATGAAGAGCATAAACCATAAGTCAATAGTTCTTTTCAATCATCCAATGATATAATTTTTTTATTAGGGGATAATTAAGGCAGCAAAAATAATTACCCAATAAATATATGGAGAAGAGTGAATTACGCATAAGATTATGACCAAAATAAGGAAATCTAACTTTCATTCTTTTTAGTGCTATACTCCTAACATAGTAAAAAGCAACACTAAATTTTAACAAGATTTTATGTTAATAATAACAATACAAAAGCATTCAATGCATTTCACAATGATTCAAAGAGGCACAGACAAAGTGTTTCACTCAGCTTCCTTCCAAGAGCCAATAGAATGTGGAGAAAACTTTAGACTTGCTCTCTTCGAGATTCACGCTAGTTATGCGGGTTGTGTGTTATGCGGGTCGTAAGATTCATCTGTATCTGGGTGTATTTTATCAAAAAAATTTTATCAGACATCATTCAAAATCAGAATTGGGAACCACCTTTTTAAGTCCTTCGAACAGGCCAATGGAGTGCCACAAGCCTCTGTGTTTACGGTCAGTCTTTTTGCCATTGCAATTAATGACATAACTGAGTACATGAAGACTCCAGTTTTGGGCTCACTATTCCTGGATGACATAGCAATTTTCTGTTGGTCATCCAAACTAGCCAGTGCTACCAGACAACTTCAACTGACTGTAAATAAGAGACATGACTGGACTCAAGAAAATGGCTCTCACTTTTGTTCAGAGAAATATATCCACTTCAGAGGGACATACACATCCCAACAACTTTATTCTTTCCTTGTGCTCATTCAGCCCCGGATGACACTTGACTGCTGACTAAACTGGCAGGAACAATCATTCAAGAGGAGGTGCTTAATCACACTGAATATCTTTAAATTTATAACACATTCAACATAGGTTGCTGATTGCACCACCCTATTTTGGTCACTCGTGCAATCTAAGCTTGACTCTGAATCTGTTATTTACTCATCTGGATACTCTTCTTACCTAAAGACAATAAGAACAGTTCATAACCAAGGATTGCATATAGCAACTGGTGCTTTTGGAACGAGCCCAGTTCCCAGCATCTATTCTGACCCAAGGGAACCCCCTAGAATTTAGACATAGCATTTTAATTTGTAACTATGTCTCCAAAATTTTAGCTTACCCCCTCACACCCATTTTTTAACATCATTTTAATCCATGTTTTTTAAACATTTGCAATAGATGAAGGAGGGCTATCAAGCCGCTCTCTATACATTTTAACAATTTTGTTCAAAGTATCAATGTTGACCTCCCATCATTGTACCTAATGGAGTATCCTAAGGACTCACCTTGGCTCCCAATTCAGTCTGAAATTTTAACCATTCTAAGCCATCTCAAATAATCCTGCACTATTAACTAAGAATACAAACAAGAGTTCTATAAATTTTTGAAAGGGTACCCTAAACTTCCACCAGTCTGCACCAAAAAGTCAAAATCCTATACAGCTTGTGCTTGTGACCTCTTCCCATCATGAGATCATCAATGTGAGGCTAAGACCCTTATCCTCGATTTACTCTGCAGAACTTCATGCAATTAGACTGGCTTTTCTTGGAATAAAGGAAAACCATAATTTGTACAGCTTCCCTAAGTGCTCTGCAGCTCAGTCAGTGTTGAGCTCTCGTCGAGTGCGGATGTCTTTCCACTCTCTGCGACTTCTTCAAGGTCATGCGTTGCCCACTGTGATTATGCACAGTCTCTCTTACTTTCATTAAGTGTGTTGATTCTGCAGTTAATGCAAAGAGTTTTTTGTTAAGAAGTGCTATTGGTGATTGTAGTGTGAAGTTGTATTACATCATGAGTCAGTGTTTCGTATGCCGCAAGACAACTCGCAACACCATCCACATCTCTTGCTCTGGATGTCGGAGTAGCTTCCATGGGCATTGCCTTGAGAATCCCTTGAGTAAAGAAGATATAGAGGGTATTGTAAGCAGCAAACAGTCATGGAAGTGTAGTGTCTGCCAAAAAGCACATAGAAGAAGTCTGCATTCTGACAAGGTGACTATGGCGAGCAGTAGTGTATCTGAGGGTAAATCCCTAGATGATCTATTTATTTTAGTCAGTGTCATCAAGGAAGACCTAAAAGAGACTGAGAGAAACCTAGGTGATTCGATAAATAAACTTTATGAAAGATTTGATGAAAGTGTTAAAATTATTGAAGAACAAACTAGAAAATTGAAAGAGTTTTGTGAGGAAATTGAATCTTTGAAAGCTGAAAATCTTTCTCTAAAAAAGAAACTCTCTGATGTTCTAGATCGTTCAGATGACCTAGAACAAAGAATGTTAGCAAATAATGTAGAGATTCATGGTGTCCCTAAACTACAAAATGAAAATTTGCCTTTGCTAGTGTGTAATATAGCATCCGATTTAGGTATGCAGTTGAATGCAAACAATATAGACTACTGTTACCGATCTAAGCCTAAGTCTAATGACACCTTTGGAAGCATACATGTAAGATTCAACAGCCTTCAAGTAAAGGAGAATTTACTGGCTAAGCGTAGACTCAAAAGGGATTTCTCTTCACGGCATTTAACCGTTGAAGGTATCCCACCGTCTGATCTCCAGATATACATTAACGAGTCGTTATGTTTTGGTAGACGCAAGGTCTTAAATGCAGCGAGAGAAGCGAAAAAAACTAAGAAATATGCCTTCCTGTGGATTCGTGGAGGAAAAATACTAATGAGAAAAGCGGAAAAGCAGCCTGTCATTGTTCTAACTTGTATGAGCGATTTAAGTAAGCTTTAACTTTCTTTCTATTCAGCCGTGTTTCTTTTAGCTCATCAAAACATTCGTAGCTTACGCCGCAACTTCTCTTATTTTCTGCCTCATGTGAATAATTTCACTCCTAAACCTACAGTTATTATTTTAACTGAAATTTGGATAAATGACACTGAACTAAATTACTTTAAAATTCCTGGCTATAAGTGTTTCGCTAAGTGTAACAATGCCAGTCGCGCAAAAGGTGTACTTGCTTACGTAAATGAAAATCTACATTGCAGTTATATTCCTATTAATATAACTTCTGCTGATTGTTTAATGTTGTATTTAAAAATTGATGTCGTTGATTTTTATATATTAAGTGTTTATAGGCACCAAAATGTTCCTGTCAATCAATTCCTTAGTGATATTGAACCTATTATTCGTAAAATTTCAGGCAATCTTGTTGTTGTTGGTGATATGAATATTAATATTCTGATTAACAATAATGAGTCTGATCGCTATTTAAGTACCTTCGCAAGCCATGGTTTAGTTTGTATGTTGCAACAGCCAACTAGAATAATGGGAGTTTCTTCCACTTGTTTAGATCATATTTTTGTTAGATTTAGTAATGCTTATAAGTTTGAAATTTCTGCTGACGTTTTAGATTTACATATAACTGATCATTCATTGATTCAGTTAGAAATAAAACAAAGGGAAACTAATCCAATAATGGTGAAGGATAATCATTGTCTTCAAATTTCAAAATTTAATTATGACTGTTTTAAAACATTGATATCAAAAGTTGATTGGTCTCCTGTTTTCATAGAAAAAGATGTGTCCAAAGCTTTTAATGTAATGTTTAGATTATTGAGCAACTGTGTTGAAAAATCAAAGTATAACATTGTAATTGATACTAAAAAAGTCAAATTGAAGCCGTGGATTACAGATAGTTTAATGCATAAAATTGAAACTAAGAATAATTTGTTTAAGAAGGTTAAAAGACACCCTAGCAATGACAGCTTGAAGAGAGCATATGTTAAATGTAGAAATAGTCTTAAAAATCAATTAAAGTTTGCCTCTAATAATTTCTATCTTAAAAAGTTTGAAACATTTCGTTGCAATATTAAACGTCAGTGGTCATTGTTTAGAGAACTCTCTGGAGAAAGCTATGTAGGCAAGGATAGACAGGTTATTGAACTGAATGTTAATGGACTGGTGGTAAAAGATTCAAATCTTCTAGCAGAATATTTTAATAAATATTTCATTGGTATTTTCGAACAAGCTAAATCAATTCATGCCCATCGTAGTACTTCCTTATTCAATCCTTGCGTAAATAAATCTGTCCTTAAATCTATGTTTCTAGAGCCAGTTGTATCTAATGAAATAGTTAATTTAGTTAATTCACTACCATCTGGGAAATCGCCTGGGATTGATGGATTTAACAGCACCATGTTAAAATGCATTATTAATATTATAGCACCTGTACTTACTTATGTGTATAATCTGAGTTTCTCTAATGGAGAATTCCCAAGTGCTTTAAAAACGGCAGTGGTGATACCTTTATTCAAAAAAGGCGATAGAATGCAAGTCGAAAATTATAGACCTATATCTCTTTTGTCAATTTTTTCTAAAGTTTTGGAAAAACTATTTAAGAAAAGACTACAAAAATTTTTGGATGATAATGGATTACTAAGCTCACGTCAATATGGTTTTAGGTGTGGAATGGGGACTGAATATGCTCTGGCGAGTCATTTATCTAACATTTATAAATCAGCAAATTTAAGAGCTCGTAATGTGGGTTTATATATTGACATCAAAAAAGCGTTTGATACCCTTGATCACTGCATATTATTGGCCAAATTACAACAGATAGGAATTCGAGGAGTTCCATATCGGTGGCTGAACAGTTATTTATCCCTGAGATCTCAGTGTGTTAAGGTTAATAATAGTTATAGTGAATATAAAACTATAGATACTGGTGTTCCTCAGGGTTCTGTTCTGGGACCGTTATTGTTTCTCATATATATTAATGATTTATGCAATCATAAATTTAACGGTCATCTAACGGCCTTTGCTGATGATATTGCATTGTGTTATGAGGGACTACATTGGAATAGTATTGGAGTTAAAATGCAAGATGATCTAAATGTATTAAGTAGCTGGTTTAACTATAATGGCCTAGAATTAAGTCCAAAAACTAAGTACATAATGTATAATATTGGCAATCTACCTAGCCCTGATGATGTAAAGTTAATTTATCATCACCCGCTTTGTTCAAGAACTGCATGTAACTGTATTCAAATAGGAAGAGTTACTAATATTAAATATTTGGGTGTAATTTTAGACCAGTCTCTAAAATGGGACCATCATATTACTTCAATTACTTCGTATTTAAGAAACTGTCTATCTAAATTTTATTTTCTACGTAATAAGTGTACAATATATTTCAAAAAAGTTATTTACCATGCTTTAGTTCATTCCAAATTAAATTATGGTTTAGAATTTTGGGGAGCAGCGTATAATAATACGTTAAAGCCTGCAGTTATTCTGCAAAAAAGAATAATTAGATGCATTTGTTCAAAAAATAGTCTTGAACATTCGTTCCCTTTATTTGTATCATTATCAATACTCCCTCTACAACATTTGTTTTTATTTAAAGTGTTAAAATTGTTTTACGCCATGAGTGGTAATATGCCTACTATTAGTGATAGTGCAACTCAGTTTAATCTGAGAAAAGGCAATGTTCATCTAATCAAGCCCAATTTGAGTGTTTTTAAGAAATCCTTTGTTTATATGGGCCCAAAGATGTTTAATATGTTACCTCTCAATATATCAAGTGTAAAAAATTATAAAAAAGTATTTAGTCTCACAAAGTTATGGCTTTTGGCCAATGAGGGAATTGCAAGTCTTTTTTGAGTTGTATCGTTTTATTTTTTATGTATCTAATTCATCTTCTTATTAAGTGCACTTCTTATTATCCTTGTAAATCGATTAAGTTGTTATTTCTGTGCCTTTTGTTTGTTTTTTCAGAATGTTTTTTTTTTTCCGCAACGCATGCATATTTTGTATATGATGGTTGTCTCAGCTCAGGTTAACCTAAGAGACAACCTAAAGCTTTCATTTCTTCTTCTTGTATATTTGTTCTATGTATATATATATATATATATATTGTGTTGAAAGCAATAAACTCTAAACTCTCTATTACCATCCTCTACCCTATGCATTGCTTAATACAGCAAATACACACTGCACTGAATTTACTCCACAAAAAGGACACCAATATCAAATTTTTCGGGGCTCCAGGACGTGTTGGAATTAGGGGAAACAAAAGAGTGGATAGAAATGCAAAGGAAACTTTAACCCTTTGGCTGCGGGGCTTCAATTTAATACATTCCCCAAAAGTTGTCAAATCTCCATGAAAAAATTATTTTCTTTTGTCTTCGAGGATCTTTTCCGCTATGAATACTAAGCTCATTACACAACTAAAAACAACAAAATTAACGAATAAAGTCTATATTTAAACCAATTAGATATTTTTTATTGTTATATTTTTAAATTAATAGGGTTTATAATATCATATATTTTGAGTGAAAAATATCATATTATAATGCACAAAAATCACAAAATAAATTCTATTAATTAATTTCAGTAAATACTTAACAATTTTTTTATGTAAACCAAGTTTTACAACAATAATATGAATGCAAAACTATACAATTTAAATAGTATTTACAGAAATTGGCTGTAATAGTATTTTACAGATATTAAATTTAATTAGCGTTAGTTGACATAATTGAATAGAATATTAATTAACATACTACTTATAAAAGTTAATCTTATAATTATAAACAATATTTACCCTAGAAATAAATTTATAAACTTTACAGCACTCAAAATCAAAATATTTTCGCAAAGAAATCACCAGATCTAACTTGAACTAGACAGATTTACTATAATTTACACTATATACAGGTCACTTACAAAATTTTATTAACACTGACAGTACCTTTTGTACTTTTTTAGAGTATGATATGCCTCAAAGCATCCTACCACACATAATGTTGGTTTTTCGAAGCACTGATCACAGTAGTATGTAGTCTGCTTTCGTTTACAATCCCCTTTACCCTTTTTGGAGCATTGAGAGGGCAAAATACTGCATACCTGACAGTTAGGTTGGTATTTTTTATCTATATATTGTTTCGGAAAGTGGCGCTCTATGAGTCTTGGCAAAAGAGGCGACGCAACTTTCAAACTACGAGTAGGCTGATCTTCTTGCCTGAATCCCTCCACTAAACCATCGATTACCATTTCTCTAAATCTTCTTTGGGTCAATCTTTGGCTTTTATTTTGTATGTTATATGATATCCATCCATTTACAAGCGCTACCTCTATTACGAAATGCCATAATGCTTGGTACCATTTCATTGCTTTCCTGTTGAAAGGATATGTAGAACAAAACTGGTTGAATTTATCCACCCCACCCATATATTTATTATAAAATATTTGGATGGAAGGTTTCCTGACCATTTTCTTTCCCTTTCTAGATTGAATTTCGATTTCCCTTATCCCTGTATTCCCTACAGTGGATAGCATAATCACTCGTCCACTACTTACACTCTACAGCATCAATGATAGGTCTTATTTTACAGAGTCTATCACCTCGGGAGTCTTTACCATTATCGGCGAAATGAAGAAATTACCTGATTATTTGGTACCTATCTCGAGAGAAAACAGTGCTAAAGGCTGGAGTATAAGTAAGCCAATATGAGTCTTGGAAATAACTTTCAAGGGATGACTTCCTTACTAAGCCCATTCCAATTTCTACTGCAATAAAGGCCTGGATTTCTGATTCCGTCACCTCTTTCCATTGCGCAAATCTGGATCTAGCAGTGAGTGGAGACCTTTTCTCAAGAAAACTGGCAGCATACTTATTTGTTTCATTAGCGACATGTAAGAACTATTTCCGAGGAAAGAATTTTTCGAAGCATTCGCGTGGAGTAAGACCTGCTAAACCTCTCACTTCTGCATTGCCTGAAAATTCTGGGATGGAATCAAGCTCCACTATTCTTCTCTGCCTAGGGTTTACCTTCTTCCAATTTTCATTTTTGTAATAAGAAATTGATGGGCCATCATCTGTGCTACCAGAATCTTCTGAAGAAGAAAAGCTTTCTAATTGTTCTTCCTCAGATTCGTTTTCCTCGCACTCGGAATCAGATCCTAGCAAGACTTCGATGTCTTCCGTGGTAAGTTCTACCCTTTCCTCAGAAACACGTTTTCTCTTTTGTGAACCTTTTGCAATATTTCCTGCTGCAGCCATTATTATCCTAAAATAGTAATCTACTGTTAAATGATATGTAAATAATATTTAAATATTAATATTATTATTACTGTAAATATTTTGCGCAAGTTTTTAACATCGCATATTTTATATAAAAATCGTACAAAAGAAAAAATACCTAAGTACGTAACAAAGCAAAAGCTTTAAATTGCAAACTGTACTAAGATATAGCATGAATCACAAAATATTTCAAAAAATAGCGAAACTAACCTGCTTAGAGAATACGAGTGTAAACTGCAAGCGTAGTTCAGGAATATTATAGACTGTATCACGCTGCTATACAAAAAAACGAAAAAATGTACAGAAATTAAAAATTAATCGCAAACGGACAGTTTTAAGAATGGTGAATTTATAAAATACTAACCTTTTCGATGTAAAGAAACTACAAGCTGAAAACCTCGACCAAAGTTCTAGAAAAACAGAAACGCACACTTCCGATCGCACTGAGAGAAACTTGGATACTGAGATTTCCTTTCTGAAAAACATACTGAAGAGTTTGCAGACGCTTTCAGGGCAATAAAAAGGGGAAATCCCTGACCAAGGAAACCCTGTTACTCTATGAGAGAACCAATGGAAACTCTTCAAAGCCTAAGAAACAGAAGAGCAATCGCCGAGATGAGTCCTTCACAGAGCTTATTCTTTGAAGTGCCCTTCTTGGACATCTGTGTCCTGTGCGTCCACTTCACACTTTTCGAGGGAATAGTTAAACTAAGACACTTCAATCGTACATCTGTTTTCGGAAATCTTCTTCAGAGATATGAAAGAAGCATACGATATGGGCGGATTTTTTTTTAACGGGCGTGGGGTAAATCCGCTTTCCGCAGCCAAAGGTATAACTAGGCAGAGCGGATATATCCGCTTTCCGCAGCCAAAGGGTTAAGCAATCCCATACTACACTCAGTGCAGATTCCATCTGATGATCTGAAGACAACCCTGTGTAGAATTACTTTGGAGCAGTGGATGCAATCCTGGAGAAATCTGAGAAGCAACAAGCTACATCTCATGAAACCCATAAAATCAGTGTGGCCCTCTTCAGTTCAGGAGTAACTTGAGGGAGGAGGTAGCTGTCACACAGCTCAGGATTGGTCATAGTTCTCTGTCATGTTCTTACCTCTTTTCACAAGAGAAAATCCTCCCGCTTAGTAATGAATGGCCTCCCAGTGTCTCTCGAAAGAAAAGAGCCTCTTTTAGGAAGGAATTTATGCATGAAGAATAAAGTAACAGTAAGAGGTTGAATTATTGATATAGTTGTGACTAAGGTTTGAATGCATTTTGGGTTATTGTTCTTGAAAAGAACAAAACAACTTCCTACATCACAAGGATTCCTGGCTTAGGAAGTTGTCTATTATGTTTTATGCTTAATAATGCTAGTCAAAGCACAGTTTGCTTATCAAATGGGCAGAGGAAGAATTTCCATCTACATTACATTAACAACCTGAAAGCTGCCTATTTGCAGAAAGAATGAGTCCCTAAATGACACGTCCTCACATCTATTTATCTTATATTACTCTCATTGTCAGATCAGTTGAAGTAGCAGAGGGGTTGATAAGGAATAGGAACACGGCTGTGATAAGAAATAAGAGTTTGGGAAAAGCTCCAAACAGCTGTAGTTTTTCAAGCAAACAAACTTCTAGGAAATTCCAACCAGCAGGGGTTATGGTTTTCCATGGCTACGCTTTGCTAGTATTGTTCTCGATACATATTTCGACAACAGTGTTGCTATCTTCTGGAGAGAAGATAATGGAGTGTGGTGGGGAGTGGTATGGGATATTTATGCCTTTTGTGGTGTGACGTCAGTGAGATGATAATAGATTTTTAAGCTAATGGGTTCTTATTTTAGGGAATATGTTGGTGAAATTAGGGATTGTGAAAATCTATAATCTTCCAAGTTTCCATAAGTTGTGAATTTATTTTCCAGAGCTGAGCTTCCATTGGAAATGCTGAATCCTGCATTACGTCTCATGCGAATTCTCCGCTTTCGCATTGAAAATGGTGACTTATCTAGCATTGATGCCCTCTTAGGCTGTGGAGTTGTTCTCCCCAAGTTATTGATGGATAAGAGTGAAAATGAAGGATCCAAGATCGTTGAGGAATTTGCTGCTTTAAGCATAATGGAACAAAAGACTCTCCTCTCATCTTTGCTGTATGCTATCAATTGGTTCAGAGAACTTGTTAATGCATTTGCATTTCAAAAAGACCAGGAGTTGAGGTTAAAAGTAAGTTAAATTTACTTTCTAAACTGCTTAAGAGTTATAATGAACAGTTGATAGTTATAACAGTTGCTTTACTGCCTTATGTAACTGCTTAACTGGGTAATCCTAAAGCTAGTCATCTTGGTTAGTTGTGAAATTTTCCAATGGAGTTTAAAGTTGTGGTTTTTAGAGCTATCTTTATTACCATGTTCCTTAAACGCAGGAGCAAAATTGGACTCAGGTGAATGAATAAGTAATGCAAGGGTCAGACTTGTAAACTTGTTATTAATTAGACCAGACTTACTTCTACTGATATCCCATATCCATGGAATATCAGTAAAAGTTCAGTGAAAAATAATTGCAATTCTTATAAACCTGATAAAATTTAAAAACTGTGCCAAATTGAAACATGCTTGAGACTCTGAGAATCCTCAATTTCTGTGAACATTCTGATTTTTTATTCTTAAATTCACCTTTTGGACTAAAGTAACTTTGGTGTTCAAGAAAAATGTAAGCATTTGTGAAGTCTCTATCTGAGATAAGGTCTGGGAAATGCAGCATTAGGCTAATCAGTGGAGGTATTTATTTCAAATTTAGTTTTTGTATGTGTGTATGATGCTATTTTTTTTTAATTAATGAAATGGATGTCATAAGGTCAACCTGTATCTATTGGAGAAATATAATTTCTGTTAGACTACTTCATTGGGAAATATAAAATTGATGGATTCCTAATGGTTGCTAAGACCAAATAGTTGGTATATTCAGAGCCGAGCCGTACTATGGGTGCATTGCACCCGGGCAGCAGTATCTAAAGGGCGGCAACAGAAGCATAGCCAACCATTAATGTTATTACAAAAACATTATTGACTGTTGCTTCTAAGGTAACGATAACCAAAAGTAATGTGAGCTATTAACTCATAACCATTCACAATGTCAGCATTGGGATTATGCATATTTAATTGTTACTGTTTATGTTCTGTGGCCAATATAACCTGGGGAACGAAGTCATAAAACAATGGTTTTTCTAAGTTTTACAAAATAATTTTTGTCTGCAAATCAGTATATGTATGGGTTTGGTATCTAATTATATGGGGCGGCAAAATATGTTCGCACCCAGACAGCAGATAGGCCGGGCGCAGCTCTGGGTTTATGGATTCCAAAGTAGTATTGTCGATAATTTCATTAATTTTAAGAAAAAAATAATTAGTATTGATAAGTCATTTTGAATTGAAGCAGATTTGTCATTAATAGAGGAAAGGCTAGGTATTTCTGCCTCATTCCTGATTTGGATCATTGAGTAGACTTACATTGTTTCTTTTCTCAAAGTCTATAAATTTTCTAGTCTTTAGAAGTATATGTTACATACATTAACATAGAATTTTTTTAAATGCATTCAAAAGAAGATAATCCTATTGCATGTAGTTTAATTTATACTTTTAAATACTCCTCTGTACATATCACCCAATACTGAAAAGATTCATAATACAGATGTATCACTTCAGAGTTTAAAATTAAATAATTCATGAAAATGATAAATTTAAAATAAAACATATTATTAGTGAAGTTATTATTATGTGGTGATACTTTGTCACTCATCATTGTATACTTTCCGTATAGGTAATTAAACGTGTAATGAACATAGTTGAAATGCAGGAGATACTTATTGAGTGCCTTCCACATCTCCCAGGCTATGCCCCTCCTCCTGCTCACTTCCTTAGTCCAATTGCCACTCCTCCCTCATTTGGATCTGTGGCTAAAAGCAAGGGCACAAAGAAGAGGTAAGATGAATATTTTTTAATTAAATTGGTCTTGCAAATGCTCTTAAAAATCTAGTAATAATTGAAGATAAAATGTAGGGCTGGTTAAATATTCCTCCATATAAAATGTATAGGAAATCCAAATACTATTTTGATGTACTTCCTGATATGATGTTGCCTTGAAATCTGAGGGATAATTTCTGGAGGTGCTTCTGAAAGTAATTTGAATGGACATCTCCTAAATGACCCTGGGTTTGAAGCTGGTGCTGTTCACATTCCTCCCATTTACAATGTATAGAGTAGCTTATTGGTTATTTTTTTGGGGCACTTCCAAAATTTCTGATAGCTATCAGGAATAGAATTAGTTTTTATTGGTGCCTCATCAGCTAGGGTCATTTGCACCAGCTACATATTTCAGATATATTCACAATAATTAATATCTTGGTCAATATGTTAACTCATTGACGATAATAGCTATCATTCAGCATGTGAATAGGACTTGGGATTGTAATTAAGGTTGACAACTTCCAAATTGGTCCATTCTTTGCCAGGGTAGGTTAAATATTCCTTTGTGTATATACTGGAATCATGTTTTAGGTACTTCCCAATATGATGTCGTCTGGAAACCTAAGCAGTAGTCAATGAAAGATCTTCTGAATTGTAATATAAATCTACTTTAAAGATCCTGTGTTTGATGCTAGGATGTTTCAAATTTCACCCATTTTAAATACAAGGATGACATTTTTATATATTTCTGGGTCTTTATCAGAAAATCCAGATCTCTGTTGTGTGGCATGTGAATAGCATTTGTGATTGTATTTTGTTTTTAAGGTTGATCTTTTCCAAATTATTTTATAGTTTGATGCCAGGGCAGGTTAAATATTCCTCCATATAAAATGTACAGGTAACTCAGATACTATTTCAAGGTACTTCCTGATATGATGTTGCTTTGAAACCTAAGGGATGGTTCCTGGCTGAGCTTTTGAAATGTAATTTGAATGGATATCTCCTAAATGACCTTGGGTTACATGCTGGGATTTTTCAAATATGGCCCATTTGAAATACAGAGGATGACTTTTTAATATTTTAGGGCACTTTTGTAAAATCAGATAACTGTAATATAAATAATGACTTTTATACTCACCTATGACAACTTCCTAATTGGTCCATAGTTTGATTGATGATTGGTTCGATCCCAGGCCATGTTTACATCCGTGAGGAACCCATTGGAAACTCTGAAAAAGTTTTGTGGTACTTGCTATTTTGCAAGCTTGCATCATGCAAGCAAATTTTATTTGTATATCATGTACTTAGGTAGGACATAAACTCAGAGGCTAAATGAAAAGTGTCACTGATCTTTTGATTTTTTTGCCTGAAGACCCACACCATTATACTAGAGTTTAAATGAGATATGGCTCTTTGGTATCATGGATTCAGTCCTAGAAGGCTCCAAGAAAGGTATGTTTCCCATTTGAATACATTTTGTGGATATTCAAAAATTCATTTTCGACACCTGATGTGACAGAGAGTTCAAATTCTTGATATCATCAGAAGAGTTAGTTTTCTATGGCTTGATGCAAAAACTTTACTCAGATTGACTTTGGGTTTGATGCTAGGATGGTTAAAAATTCAACCATTTAAATTACAGCTTTGGAATTATCTATTCAGGCCACTTTTCAAACAACCAGATAGCTATAATTTGGCATGTAAATAGGATTTATGTAGTTGTATTTTTGTAGTTTCATTCAGTAGTAGATTCATGTAGTTTTCCTCCACATAGAATTTATGGGAAATGTGGATGCTATTTTAAGGTATTTCCCAATATGAAACCCAACTGGAAGAGATTCTGGTATGTAATTACTTAGATTAAATTTCTCCTTTAATGACATAGGGTTTGATGTTTAGACTGTTCAAATTTGCCCATTTAAAATACACAGGGTGGGTTATTTATATTTGTAATGTGCATTTATGTATGCATTGTCTTTGCAGTGTATGTTAGGAAACCACCTCCTCTAACAGTATCTTGAATTTCAATTCTCTATCTGAATCGGAAGTACCTCAAATAAATTTCAGAAGATCTATGCAACGTATTCTTACAGGAAAAGTCAGATTTTTTTGGGCCTTTTAGGATTAATGTTACTCAGGTATGATTTGATTTCAATCATTATCAATTCTCTCTTATTCGAAAGATAAGAAAGTTGGAACACAGCTGTTAATGAATTAGAGGTTTGAAAACACTCCGTAAGTCTTGTGTAAGCAGACAGAACTTGCGTTTAGAGACAAACAGGAAAACAGGAGTGCTTTTAAATCTCTAATCCTTCTTAAACCAATAATTTATGTATAATAATTGTCTCTTGAATTTCTATTGATTGTAGGTAAATTTGCTTTGGGAAAAATTGATCAATTATTAAATTTTGGTTACACTTTGAAGTATACCTTCTGGTTTTTTGTTTGCTGATCATTCTGAAGTCATTGAGAATAAGATAATTTTACTGCAGTAATACTTGGATAATCTTGAGTTCTGTGTGTAACGTTTTGCTTAAATATGGTTTATTTCAGGAAATCTAAGAAAAGCAAGAAGGGCATTCAGCTGACAGGTGCAACAGGTACACAGGATGCAGGTGAGGATGAGGAAGAAATGGATGAGTGTGGGGGAGAGAAAGGTGGCGGGAAAGAACACAATAGAGAAGTGATTCTCTCTGCTTTGTCTCCCTTCTTCAGAGAATTAGACATGGAAATATTTGGTGTCCTTCTCAGTGAAGAGCTGGTCATCAATCCTCCAAAGAAGGTATTATTTTAATTGCCATTTATTAGGACAACCTAATGCAGCTCTTCAGATTTTTGTATGTGTGTGCATGTTCACTAACACCCAAAATGTGTATCCAGAAAATTACTTACCCTGAGCCATAGGAAATCAAAAATGTTTCAAAGCAAAGTCAATTTATTCCTTTTTCTTAAATTGACTTGATGCAGTAACTTAATTCCATTGTCTCTCCGTTCTTCTGCCAAATCACAGTTTTGTCTTTTGACAAGATGTTTAAAAGTCTGTGGAACTTGTACAAAAATTTTATGAAATTTTTTACTCTATCCAGAGCACCTTTACCAAAGTGGTCCTTGGTTCACGTCCCCACTTAGCTGTAGGGGAGCAACCCCTTCTCTGCTTCCTCTATGTGATAAGTAATTTTAATAAATAATGGAAAATATTGGATGTAACAAAGTTTTTTACCACAGATATACTGTTTGGTATCTGCGAAATTATAGTGTCAACCTCATAAATAGGGCCCCCCTCAAACTGAGGCCCTGGATTCTTGGCATCCCCTCTTGGACATCCCTGACTACATCTTATATATTATCATACATATTATTCATTTTTAGCTAGAGTAATATCCAATATCAGATAACAGCAAAGAGAAAATTCCTTGATTGTTCCACTAACAAATAGTGACTCCCACTTTTGTCTGGGGGTACTGATGAAATTTCTTTGATTTCGCTGTAAGCAGAACAATATAAAATTGTCACAGGGTTTGTGTGAATGAGCCTTAGTTTTGCTGCTACAAATCATCTGAAATCAGTAATATTGGAGCATTAGCAACCCTGCAACACAATACAGTTCCAGCCATCATGGTGACATTACCCTCAGTTTGCACATTTTTCTTTGTCAGTTTTCTTTTTCTAATGCCCATTCCTTAGAGACACAATCATCATTACATTTTTTTATTGTTCCACTTCCTCCACTAATGTAAAAATCCATTTTCATCAAAATCCATGGACAAAAATATTTCCAAAACACTTCATGGTAAAGCTATACTCTCCTGAACTGCAATTTTAATGACACCAAACTTGGTGAAATTTTGAATTAGAAAGTTTAAAGTTATAGCGAAATTGGTTCTCATTGAAGTGATATACTCTTGCAGTTTTTTGTAATGTATTCTCTTACTGTGATGCAGTGAAATGTATTTTTTTTAATACTAAGCTAAATTGTTATGTTATGATAAAAAAATGGAATATTCTTATGATTAATGAACATTTCAGAATGAGAGACTTGCTGAGCTGGGGCCATCTGAATTGCTTTTCCTTCTCGAAGACTACACTCTCAAACTGGAACATTCCTTGTGCAGTAGTCCTCTGATCACCATTTCCTCATTTGGGGTTGGCAATCAAGCCAAAGGAATGCCATTCCCATCATCGAGCAAAAAGAAAAATATTTTTATTTTTTATAATTTGGATGTCCATGAGACCAAGACAATTGTTCGCTCTGTAATATCACTATTGCCATTTATATGCAAGAAATTGGAGATGATATCAGCATATTTTCAGGTATGTATCGTTGAATTCTAGCAAGTCTGCACTTTGTTATGATATTCTATCTAAGAAAATTGCTAATTGGAGATAGATTACTTGAGTTTTGTGATTATATCCTGTTCAGTTCGAATTGATTCAGAGAAGATTATAGATAAAATGTAGAATACAGCATTACATTTGTCTGGCTGACCGGTTTCTGTTGCTGTGAATCTTTGCTTCGATGGGTTTGGCCTTCTGTTTTGTTTCATGCCTTCATTACTTGAATTCAGTTGGAATGGGCTGTCCTGTTTTTTATCTTCTATAAAACTATTTTACACTTAACTTGCTAATGTGTTCCTTTGTTTGTCCTCTTTCATTCAGACATTGACTATGTCATTTTAATGACTGTTTTACATTCTTGTTTTACTTTATTCCCATCAACTGTGATTTTAGATAATTTTGTCTCTAGCATTTAGCCAAAAAATGTTTTCTTTTTTTCATTTTTACTTAGAAACTTTCTGTGGAGGTAACTCAACTGCAAAACCCATTATACCAACTTGTTGATAAACTTGCATTTATGGCTTAAGGAATCTTTTATTCTTACATATTTGTCATTCTTTTGAGTTTATAAATAAAAAACAGTTAAATTTCCATTATATTTGCTGTGATTATTTAAAATGCAGTCATCATCAGGTCATTACTTATAGCTGAAACCCATTGCAGAAAACAAAATTTTTGGAAAATTAAAAAGAAGAGCATTCTATTCTATACAGTGTTCACATATTTCAATAAAAGCACCCACTATTGAAAACTCAAAGACCTTGTCTCATATGAAGGTTTGTATTCTTTTTCACATATATGTTAATAATTTCCCCCAATATTCTCTTTATAGGATACCATTCGAGACTTTGATGGTGTGTTGGACAACCCACAGATGTTCTTGGGTCATGCACCTGTTTTGGCCAGATGTCTGCAGTTACTCTTAAGAGACATTGGAGCTCTAGTGTCGTGGAATGGATATTCTTCTTTGGGATCGCAAGGAACTTCCTTTATGAAAGGTTTGTCCAATTGACTTAAGACATTTAATCATGTGTGTGTTCTAATATGTTTTAGATAAAGGAAAGATCATTTTCTTTGTAGCTGAGTATAATATTAATGTTAAAATGTTTTTATCTTCAGTTTCATATTTTCATATATATATATTATAAAATTCTATCTCTGATTCAGATTTCTTATTTTAGTTTCTTATGTATAATTTAGTCCTTTTCATTGTTTCCTTCTTTCTTATGAGTATTATATGTATTTGTGTTTAGAATGACCCTCAATTTCAATTAATTTGACGTGAAGTAGTGTTGGCAAAACATGATTTACTGATAACTGACACAAAATTCTTTGTGTCTAAAGTTTTCATAGTTGGCATATATTCTTGAGACTTATGATCAAAATCAGTGTTACAATTAATATACAGTGATACCTTGGTTAAAATAACAGACTCTGCGAATGAATTTTTTGGCTTATTAATATTTGAGTGGATGCACATGCTAATAAAATGCAGCAAAAAAATTATGGTTGGGCCATTTTAGCATATTATTCTTTATGTGGCAAGGAAATGAACCGACCCCACCACTTATGGGATACCCACCAACCCCAACCCAACTGGATTGTTAATGTTCAAGTCAGGGAAAAGTGACACATTTTGGCTGACAAATGTGATTCTGGAATGATCTCCATTAGCTGAGGTATCATTGTACTGTATTGCATGTGATTAATTTTCCTCAGTTTTTCTAGATAAAACATACTGGATGTCCACAAGGAAAAAATTTAGTCTGCAAAACTTCCTCTTTTTTGCAACTCACAAATATATTTTCTTAATTTTTAAAAATTTATATAAAAATAATGTAAAATCAAACTAGTCTTAGTTATATATTAGATTACCTCTCTTTCAACTATTGTTACTTGAGAATTGACCTTGTGGGCTCTTAGAGAAATAATGTTGATCCATGGGATTTAGTTTATTTGTTAATCTTGGAGGAAATTAAGGTCAAGCTACACAGAAGACAAGTAAATTACGGAAATTTTAATGAAAAAGAGAATGAGAATAGTCTGACAGGACCTTCCATGTTAGCACTTTAGGATGGAAAGTCATAGAAAGTTTAAAGATCCAAGTTTGAGTCCTGGTTCTGTCAGACTTTTTTGTATCTATTTTTTCATGTAAGTTTTCATAGGTTTTCTGAGCAAAGTCACCTTCCACCCTTTACTTTGGAAATTTTAAAGAATGCTTTGAGAAAGCCACTTGAATATGAGAACAACCAATTTAGGATTATGTAAAGGAGATTTCTGTCCACCCCATACACTGTTTCACTGTTACTTATGTTCAGGATTTAAGATTCCTTAGATTTGTGGTTAATCTTTAAATTATTTTTCATCAAAATCTGTTAAATTATCTTAATTTTTCCCTGCTCATTCCCTTTCATCATTGTGTTAAGTGAATTGTGTTTTGCTCTGCTCTGCTGCTATATATAAAGACATCACTTAATTTCTGAGTTCATATTCTTTTATTTTACTCTTATACATTTTATATTTATGGGAAAGCAGCCATTTCTCTCAAGAAGTGACTAAAACTTTTGCTACAATCTCATATACATGAGAGATACCTTATAATACTCTGCATATAATACATTAATTTATCACAACATTTTTATGAAAGCATGTGTATGGAATGTAAGAATGTTAAAATGCATATAAACATAGTAACTTATAAAGTTATATGTATATAAAAATTTAAGATTTTGTACTGACATATATGACACTATCTTAAGGAGTTGTCGATCTATACCAGAATTTCATCATGTTTTATATTAGTTAAAATGTGTGGTAAATTATAGTCATGTATGAAATCAACTTTATTTTCTCTATTCTTTGTTAGCTTTTATTTATTACTGGAAGTAGTTGTATTGATACAACAGCATTAAAAAATTATGAATGTATTTAAATGAGACATTGTCATGATTTTGAGAGTTTATAAACTACTTAACCAGTGTGTTATCATTGTAATCTGTTACAAGACTCCTGTGTTGCTTTTGCAGAGGTTATGAGCATAATAGGTGGGCGTGCAGCAGAAGGAGCCACCCAAAGGACAAGGGCTGCCATGACAGTAAATCAGTTAGCTCAGAATTGCTGCTCATACTTTGGACAATTTGCAGAATGGATTGTGAGATTGCCAACTGCAGTGGCATTAGTCTCTCTATTGCATAAAACTACTGCATTGACTAACCCTCATGACAGCCAGCGAGAACAACTCGGTATGTGATGAGGGGTTCTCAAATCTCTTTCAGTATTCCCCCAAAAGTAAAGCAGATGATTATTTGCAAAAAATTTCATTTTAGTATAATAAGCACTCCTGTATGTTTTCTAACCAGGTCAGGCTGGGGACAGAAATACATGTTGCCAAAGATTTAGGATCTTTATGTTCATATGTACCCTGCAAGCTGCTTTTTGTTGTATAGCAGGGGGTGCATGCACCCCTAATTGATCACTTTCACACATAGTTCATGGAAGAAATGAAATCTTGGAACAACTAATTTTAGAATCTATTTTTCTGATTTCCTCAGTAGCAAAATTGCCTGTACAACAGGTAGGACAAATAATATCATCTACAACTTTTAAAAACATACTTTCTTTATGTTTATCAAGTAAATTGAACCATCGTTTAAATTCTATCTTCTAGAAATTCCCATCTTGTATCCTGAAGCATTTGAGTATTACTCACTGATTTGTCATAACAAATTTTTGTGAAACATCACATTTCACTGAACCTTTTCTAATGTTTAGTACAAAATTAATTAGCCCATGTACTACATACATACACTAGATGAGGTAAGGATGTTTGCTTATTACATCTGCTCTGGATATATCCTTTCATACAGATTAAGGAAAGGCAGATTGACTTAGCATAGAAAAGCTATGTGGCTGAATCCCAAGGTATATCAGGTGTGAAAAATAACAAAATGGTTACTGATAAACTAAGAGCAAACCCTGAAATAAGTTACTACTGGCACTAAGGTTAGATTTACAAAGAGTTATGGAAAGCATCTATTGTTTGATAGTCATTTAGAAATAGCTCAAAATGGGTGCAGCAAATGAAGGAAGGGCTACTTTTGGCAAGTGATATTTTAATCTTTTTATGTGTATAAAATGTATACTGGTAAGTATGTTCACCTGAAATAAATCAAAAATAGTCCAACTTCTAATCTTGGCTGTTAATCAATCTGTAAATCATCTATAAACAATTTTTACCTTTTTTTTTCTTTTATTTTTGGCCTATTGTTTTGTTTATATGCATTTAACATGTAGGAATATAAGAAAAAAATGAATTCTCATCTCATGTAGATTAGTAATTGATTGACTGCTTCCTTTAAACTGCTAATCTAATAAAGCTAAAGAGTAGCTTACTATAGTGGTATAAATGTGACAAAATTACTCAAAAAATAATTTCATGTATTTCAATTGTTTCCAGCTTGATGAGGAAATAATGTGAATAATACTGGAAATTTTTTCTTAAACCACTTTCAAGATGATGTTCATAATTTACATAAAAAGCAATAATTATTATTTTTGCACAATTTGTTTATATGGTTCATTGACTCATTGAGAGTTTTTTCAGCGACTGTAGATCTTTTTAGCGGCAGTTATGTAGTTGTACTTTTATTCCCACTTCTTCATAAAAAAAGGCTTTACTGAAGTCCTGCTTATGTGTTAGATCACAAAAATACTTGTGTTTTTGTGTTTGAATTGTTTAAAAAAGACCACCAAAATTATCTATGAAGATCTGAAAGTAGATGATGCATCCCCTTATAAATGGAACTTTACACTGTGCTTTAAGGCATTGTTTTATAAAAATTTTTCCTTGAAAATGCGACTTTCTTAAAATCCATTAGTACTATATGATGATTTTATATAGTAAAAAAGCCTTGGTCAGCTTATATTTAAACAATTTTGTAGATTTTTACAAAATCCATTTAATTGATCAGAAAAGATTGTTTAAGTAAACATTAGTCTTGTTGAAGAGAAATTTCATGGAGAGATGGAGTAAATGCAGCTTAATTTATGATTTTTTGTGAGTAATTGAGTAACATTTGTTGTTCCAAAGTCTTAGTTTGCCGGATGTTCTTAAGTCGAGAGTGGATTGGAACAGATGGACTTCCTGAAACAGGGACAGGTGCTGCTGTCAACCTTGGACTGGTGATGACCTCCTTCCTTTGGGGCTCTTGCGTTGGAGCTACAGGAGAAGACTCTCCTTTGAGCACTTTGCATGGAATCATAGAAGAAGTAGAAAGAGCAGCTGATAAAATGAAGAGCGCTAAAGACCGGCTCTCTGCTTTTCCATCTGTTACCAAGTAAGAGGAATTCAAGTTCATTCTTTTCACATTAGTGTTATTGGGAGATCAATGAATTAGCTGCTACTCTGTCTCATCGAAACATACATGAGTACAAACTATGTAAGTATTTATAATCAGAATATTTTTATGTAACCTTAAAGTGAATTACTACTTGATCTTTCATATATGTTGATTTTTTAATACAAAATTGTAATAAAAAATATAAATTTGACCTGTGCTCAAGACAGACACTTACAGTCAGTTAAATAATAGATCATATATGAGGAGTGAGTAAAACTATAAAAAATCTCTTTTTTACTCAACACCTGATAACAGATTGAAAGAATCAAAGTAAATCTCAATTATGCAGAGATTTATAGCTGTCATAATTGAAGATGGTGGAAAATTGACCAATACAAGAAATTGTTGATAAAGATTCAATCTGTATGTGAGATTAACTTTAGAGATACATGGGACAACAAATTGGTAAAGAGGGAGAGGGGAGGAAGGGTCTAGTAAGAGACCAGTGCCCAACCCTCAGTTGGAGGGTGGGGGAGGTTTAGCAGAAAAGTTGACCGGTAGTGGAGGTGGTAATTAATAGCAAAATGTTAATTTTTGAGTCCCCTGTTCAGTTCAGTCCAGTCCAGTTTATCTTTACTACGTTTTACCATATGCACCATATTTACCTGAATATAATATGAGGGTTTTTTCCAAATTTGCCTTGGAAAAGTGCATGGTCATCTCATATTTGCGGCCATTAGAGTAAAATTTGTCATTTATAGTAAGAGCAATTATTACTTACATCTAGTATATACGATCTTATATTCCACACGTTATTATAGTGGTAAAATAAGAAGAAGAAAATTTCCTTATTAATTTTTAGGACTTTATAAGAAATTTGAGACTGTATGTGTTAAATATATTGATTTTTAGTTTTCTGGAAAATTTTGATTGCCACACTGTTTTGATTAAAAATAACAACACAGTGATGACTGTGTATCATTTAATGTAATTGTTATAAGTACAAGAGAAATTTTACCATACTTTCATCTGTAAACTCAATGCTTTGAATTAACAAATTTAAAACATTGTGAGAGAAGTCCAAGAATAAGGCCCAAAAAAATTTTGCTTTGATGAAAATAGTGCTGTATAGACTGACCATTTTATGCCACAAAATGGTCTTGGTGTTTCGAGGACAAAAAGTGCACAGAAACTCCACACACCTTCTAAAAGGAAGCTGGTAGACTATCTAAAGTGCAATACTAAAATAAGTATTACATCAGAGAAGTCATTCCAAGGAAATACCGGTATTTTAATAATAAAATGAAGCCGAGTGGCTGAGTGTTTAAATGTAATGAAATTATGAGAATCACTGAAGAACTACAATGATATTAGATGAAAAATGGGATATGTGACCAGGGACTAGTGGAGGCTAAGGGGTATGCTGGCTGTAGATTATGTGATGATAATAGTAAACAGGAGAATCTTCAAGTGAGAATGAACACAAAGGAAGTGATTAGAATAGACTGGTTGGAATGCATTTAGAATCTTGAAATCTACAAAATGTAACATTGCTTTTTAGTTGCATTTTTATTTCATTTTCTCTAATATGTAGATAATTCTTTTATAATGTGAAAGAGATCAACCTTCAAATAAATATCAGAGTGCTATAAGCTAATTTCAATTTTTTAAATATATAATATGGCCATGGATGGTAGTAACCATGGATCAGTTTGGAAGTGTTCATCTTTAAATGTTAAATATGACTACTAAGCATATTCAGAAGCCAGATTATAAAACTCCAGCTTTTCTTTAATACCCTAAAAAATTTATTCAATATCGGACTTGTGATTTTAATTGAGAGAAATTTGAACACCAAACATCGTCCCCATTTTGTGAATTACCCATTGGAATTGCATTTTGAAGCACCTCCAATAACTTTTGCTTCAGTTCAGTCATCATATCAGTAAGTATCTTAAAAATTGTGCAAAGCTAAAATAATGCATTCACGTAAGCACTGCCCTAGAGATAGCTGATTGCAACCAGGTATGATGAAAAAAGACATTTTATTTGTGTATTGTAATGCAGTCCTAGATAGCAACTAGATCCCAGCATTAACACTCGCTAACACAAGAAATCGGACTATGCCACTTTCATTTAATAACATAAGAAAATCAAATCAAAAGAAAATAACTGAAAATATACACTTGAAGAAGCACTACTTAGGCATGTGTTGGAATGCAGCACAAGAACCTCCAATGTAGAACATGCAAACGAGGAGACCCCCTTCCAGCATCCCGAAGCCAAAAAGCCTCATGCCTCCTCTTTGTTCAAACAAAGCCTCCATCCTCAGGGGGTCTCCACAAAGTCACTCACTTCACATCCTTTGTGGAGACCCCCTGAGGATGGAGGCTTTGTCTCTGAACTGATCATTGGGACTTCCCAGAAATCGGTAATCCAGAGCTTCCCGTTTGTCTCTGAGCGCAAGTTCCGCTTGCCATAAGACTGCGTATGGAGTCTTTGTAACCTCTAACAACAAAGAAATCTTGATCAGCAGAAATACAAAATTAGAAAATCGCCTTAAAAAACCAAAGAAACAAAATTTAGTTTATATCATACACGTTTACAAATAGAATGAAAACACTGTATTTTTCCACAGGAACTTTTAATTGGCGACCTGTTTTATAAGCGTGCTTACATCTTCAGGCTGAAGATGTAAGCACAAACAATTCCTTTTCAGTGGTAGTGTAGGAAATTTCGGGTCCATGCAAGGTTCTACTAATTAAGGCAAGGACACATTCCTTTCTATTTTCATTGTGCTGAAAAAGAACTGCTCCGTTGCCGGAATCAGAACTATCAGTTTGTGGAAATAGAGGTTTTTCAAAGTCAGGATATTCTAAAATAACAGTATTCAAAAAAGCTTCCTTAATATTTTAAAATTACGCTTGCAAAACTGGAGTCCATTCCCACTTAGCTCTTTTTTTTCAATAAAGCTTAATGTAGGTATATCAAATAACTGTATCCTTTACAAAATTTGGAGTAGTTGTTACAGAGGCCTAAAAACCCTCTCAACTGTCTAATATTACATGTTCTTTGCTATTTTTGAATTGCTTCAAAATGAAGTGGATCTACAGTAACACCATTAGAGCTTAAAATATGTCCTAAAAAGTTACTGGCTCCCGACAAAATTTAGACTCGAGATATTTAATGTTATGTTACCCGTAATTAATTTTTAAATAAACTATCCAGGTGATTTAAATGTTCATCAAATGATTCAGAAGTAATCAAAAGATCGTCAAGGTAATTGGTATTAAACGTTTGACTATTGTCTATTAATCTTTCCTGATTAATTTTATCAATGAAAATAATATCCCGTTAATTGGCTTTAACTAGTATGATAACTGTCATGATTTCTCTGTCCCACTATAATTTGTATTTTTGATTTTCTGATATTTTAAACAGTTTGTATTTATAGTATCGTTTATCATCAGCTATCAGTTCTTTAGTAACTGCAAGCCATTGGTAGTTAATTTTTGCCACATTGTTATGTCTGGCACTGTAGTCGTGGCTGGGAAATGCAGAGCACCCATGATGTGGCCAATTGATTCAGTTTTTGCTGTACTTCCTGTGTTTATCCAACAGTATGTTTTATTTTAGGTTATGTTTTTTATTTGTCTATTTTAAATATTTTCTATATCTAGAAAAACACGACCACCTTTAATTCTTGATAATGTGACACATTCTATTGATGAATTTGGGTGATGCATTAAGTATTTAGTTAATCTGGTTCTTGTCTTCATTTTTTATTTTTGAAGGTCAGTTTTACTCCATCTGGTAATTCATAGCATATCAATTGTGTGCCCCATCAATACCAAGAGATTTCCAGTTTGCTGTTCTTTTTATTATTTCTGTAACTTCTTCTTTTGTAATTGGTTCTGTGGTCATTTTCATAATATTCTTGGTTTCCTGATACTCGTGTTATCCATTGCACATTTTGGTGTATATGGGTCGTTCTATGCCAAACCAGACAAAAAAAAGCATGACCATTTCGGATTTTCTTTAAACTCCATTATAATGTTCATAGTGACTATAGAAGCATGTTTGCCATTTCCTAGACCAATAGTTCGAATAGTTACAAAATGGCGGCTTGTCAAAGTTTGGAAAAAAGTGCGGAAATCGGTGCGCGCGCACTCTCTCAATCAAAATCCCATTTCTCGAAGATTTTAAAAGTTACAGAGCATTGCAAACACTCATTTTAAAGATCTAGAATGGAGCTTTCATTTGATATGAAACTCAATTACATTTCTAGGAGACAATGTTTACTTTTACACAAATTAACTTTCATAATAAACACCTCCTTTGCTCTGAAAAAAATCTCACCGAAATGAACAACAAACGTTCTTTGAATGTTGAAAATATAAAAGTGGAACTCAAACGGGATGTTATATTTAAAAAAATATCATTTACCTCGATGTTAGGGCGCAGCGCCGCACGCTTCCTAACAGACGCTTCTACGCCGGTACTCTGTCCCTCCTATCCGTCAATGGGTATCCATATCTAGCAGTGAAATATCCAATAACCTCTTTGCGTCACAGTTTATGTCGTGTTTTCTTTCACAGATTGGCAAAGGAAGTAAACTCTCTCTGGTGATCAGCCGAGATTTGTAAAGATCTCTTATGTTTCAGATGCAAGGCTGAGGGACATACCAATCGAGGATGTCCTTAGACTGCTACGAATGCATTTTGATGTGGATAGGACGAAGTTATTTGAACATACATTGAAATCAACCTACTTCATTTACCAGGGGAATACTTATGAACAGGTTGAGGGAGTTCCCATGGGCTCTCCTCTATCGCCAGCAGTTGCTTACCTGTTCATGGAAGACTTTGAAGAAAAAGCTCTCAACAACACCCCTTGGGAATCAAAGTGTTTCTTCAGGTACATGGACGACATTTGGCCCCATGGGAGGAAACTGCTGAATGACTTCTTACACCACTTAAACAACCAGTATCCCAACATCCAGTTTACAATGGAAGTAGAGAAAGACAACTGCATCCCCTTCTTAGAGGTCCTAGTGAAACAGAAAGCAGATGGTTCCCTAGGACAGTGTTTATCAAAAGCTGACACATAAGGCCTGTTATTTGATTCCTGAAAGCCATCACCATCCGGTGCAGATTAAAGACATCCTGAACACCTTAACCCAAAGTGCCTTTGCCATATCGGGTGCTGAAAATCTATCCAAGAAGAAAGAATACATGAGGAATATGCTAGTGAGGAATGGCTTCCAGAAGAAGGAAGTGAATAGGGCCCTGAAAAGGACCGTCTGGAAGTCACCCCCTCCAGAAAAAGAGAAACCACTTTCCACGGCTGTATTACCCTATGTTAACAGAAAGTCACCCCCTCCAGAAAAAGAGAAACCACTTTCCACGGCTGTATTACCCTATGTTAACAGAATTTCTGGCAAAATTGGTAGAATATTAGGCCATCACAACATAAGGACAGTGTACAAACCTCACAGAAAGATTGGGACGATCCAAACCTAAGGATCTCCTTGGACTGAGAACCTCCAGTGTGCACAGCTTCTCTCGTGAGTGCGGCCTTACCTACATAGGAGAGATGGGACAGGCGGTCAAAACACAATTGAAAGAACACTCGCAATATAGATGGCTCCAGTACCCTTCAAAATCAGCAGTGGTGGAACACTTGCTAAACTAAAATCATAAAATCAACTTCGATGACGCCAAGATCCTCGCCCAAGGATGGGGATACTGAGATCATGTAGCCAAGGAAGTGGTAGAGATTCGGCTACACTCAAAGAACATCAACTGGGACGAGGGATTTGCACTGAGCAAAGCATGGAATGGAACGATAAGGAAAATCACCCAGCAACAAACACAAAGTGCATCAGCCAATCTGGATACAACCATTACTTGAAAAAGTGAAAGGCAACCATAGACGACCAATTTGCAAACTCTACACCATCTGACCCTGAAGATGGTTACAGAGTTTGTGACCAAAATGTCGGTCATAATCGACCCAACGACCCGGCTGATCACCGAGAGAATTTTCTGCAATCCATACACCAGGAAAGAACCAAGTCATTCTGCAGTCCGCCTGGTTGGCAAGTGGACAGTTTTTTCTCCAGGGAGGTTCTGTCTGTTGTCTCCATTGTCTTCCTCTTTGATGCTGTTTTGCCTGAAGGGGTTGGGGTAGTTACACTGTTATCGGTAGCCACATTGGCATCATTGAATTATCCACATGGACATGAGCACTGGAGGAGGAGGTGCATGGACCTGATGATAACTCAGTACGGTTTTGAGTCTAGGAAGTGTTGCTTACTGGGTGCATCGCATCCCTCGCCTCAGGATGAGAAGGATCAGCAATTGGGGAATTGTTGATATTAGTTGGGCAGATGTTCCTTGATTTATGTCCCTCAGCCTTGCATCTGAAACATTTCATGTTTTCAAAGCTAAGGTGTATACAGTGAGGGGTGTTGCCATAATTCAAAGGAAGGAATCCGTAATTATTAGTGATTCCTTTCACACAACATACACTTGTATATGTGATCAAAACCCAATTTCTTTATACAGGGTGCAGCAAGCTAACTTCCCTTTTTGAAATGAGCGCTCTGAAGCTTAGGAGAGCCCCAGGCCGGTGGGCATGGTCTTGTTTGAAAGAGGGAATCCTAAAGTTGTCTATCCATGTGGTTCAGTCGCTATCATGCATTGGAGTAATGATCAGCATGCGTTTGCCGTAGAGGCCTATTTTACCAACGGCAATTCTGTTGTTTCAACCCTGCGTGCCTTCTGAAATCGCTTCAATATTGCGCCATTGGGTCCTGTCCCAGACCGGAAATCAATTCTTTTGTGGGTCACAACATTCAGGGAAACTGGTTCTGTGCAGAAAAAAAAGTGAAAACGCACGTCCCATCAGATCACCTGAGAACATCGAAGCAGTAAGGGTGTCATCTTTGTGATCCCTGCTGCGTTCGGCGTGCAAACATGCGTCTGCCCTTGGAATTTCCGATCGTTCTGTGAGGCAAATTCTGCACGATGAACTTCATTTCAATCTGTACAAGTTGGTCATTGTGCAGGAATTATCTGAACGTGACTTTAATGCTCAAAGAAATGCGTGTGAAGTACTTCTTGAACACGTCCCTCAAGATGCGCTTGTTTTTTTCAGCGATGAGTCTCATTTTAATTTGACTGGATGCATCAATAATCAAAATATGTGCTACTGGGCAACCTGACATGCTGACAACCCCCAAGAACTCCATCAGAGGCCTTTGCATTCACCACGTGTCACCGTTTGGTGCACAATCTCATCAGTTGGGATTATTGGCCCATGGTTTTTTGAGGAAAATGAGCAGACTGTTATGTGAACATGCTTGTGGAGTTTTTTTTGCCACGACTTGATGAAATGGACTTAGGGGACATATGGATTCAGCTGGACGGAGCAACGGCCCATACTTCAAGGGCATCGATGGCTGTGTTGCGTGATCACTTCCCAGGGCGCCTCATCTCACTGAGGGGCGATTTGGAGTGGCCAGCGCGTTCACCCGATTTGGCCCCTTGTGACTTCTTTTTGTGGGGGTATTTGAAATCCTGTGTCTATACCAACCGCNTTAACAGTTGACATTGAAGGAGCAGAGTCCCCGTACAGTTTGGCAACTTCGGATGAATTTCCTTAGGGGTTAATCCATCCAAAACGAAGAATTTTATGACTGCACGATATTCAAGTTTATCCGTTTTAACGAAAAACAGGAAAGATGTACATATACCCAATATGATTGTTAAAACATTGTAAACCACAAAATTATATGTGTGATTTGTGTTTAAAAAATTGAAAAGATATCTTTACTACTTTTTATTTTATTGCAATATGAAATAAGGAAGTTAGCTTGCTGCACCCTGTACCAAGATGCAGAATTTAAACAGGGCTAACAATTCTCATTGCCTGGCTCAGTATCTTTATAGGATCTATAGTTGGGGAACTCAGGTGGAATGTGTGAGATTACTAGCCGAACGACCTTTGTTGTTATTCTCCTGGCAGGTATAAAGACATTGTTCATCACAATTCCTCTGTGATCTAATAAAAAGCTGTCTACTAGATCCTCTGCTTTTAAATACATACTAATGCGATTGCTGGCAAGTTTTATGGGAAAACCTATTGTCCATTTACATCTCAAATTCATAAGAAAAGGAGATGTTTCATAAATATTCAGGAGTTCAGTATATACACTGGTACAAATGTTAATTTTTTTTAATAGGACACGGTGTATGATGTTTTTGGATGCTTGAAGTTTAATGTGTTTTTTATCACCATTGATCCAAAATTCATAGTTTATTTTCACTTTATTTTTGAAGGAGTACATTTCACGTTGTTTACCAAGCTCTTGCCACTTGGCTTGTGTCAGTGGTGCGAGAAGAGGAAGTAGAGGTGAATGCTAGAATGAGGGAGAGAGTGGCCGGTGGAACTCAAGCATCTCAAGTGTCTGCTACTTCAGGACCTACTATGGATAAGAAGCTGGACTGGTGGCAAATTGCTGTCAAGTGTCTCCATTCCCTAGTGAATATAAGCAAAATGCAGGATTCCCGAAGAAACCTCAGCACATTGCTGAAGGTGTGCATATTTTTTTATTCATAAAATTCAACATTTTTGGATTACAGATTCAAGTTTTTATCACTTAAGTGCTTAAGTCAATCAAGAATTTTTTAAGTATTCCACAGACTGGTATTTTGTTTTATTAGAAATGGAAAAGATTAATCAATGATCAATGCTTGATTCGGGTCTTTGATGAGCTTTCTTTTTTCCTTTAAAGACATGAATTCTTCATTGCACTCTAAGACATCTTGGAAGTGATTTTTATATAGTATTATCTCTTGAGCAACATTGTCTTTGATCATTATTTTTTATGTTGGCTATCTTCTCAGCCATTTAAAGAATTATTATTAGTTTAAAGTATTATTTTAAGAATTAGTAACCCTAAGATCTAGGATTAGTTGAAATTTCTCTATTCTATTTTTCTATTCTATTTGTTGAAAATTCTCATTAGTTTATTGTATCCTCCTTAAAGAGTATAATTTCAAAGATTAATAAAATCATTTAGTTCTATAAGGTTCATTTTCATTTTAATCTGGTGAAGAACTTATATCTACACTTTTATCCATTAAATTATTTACATTAATGTGGAAATTTTTTCAGGCTGCATATTGATAAATGACTGATTTTAGAATATTTCACTGATTATATTTCAATTTATTATATAATTATATTTCATGTCAGGTTCTGTTGTAAGGTTTAGTATTAGTCAAGAGCAATTGCAAAGTATATTCTTATGTAAATAACTATTTTGTCCATGGATGATTTAAACAAGAAAGTTAAGAATGGAGGATAGTGAAAGATATAATCAATATTAATATTTCAAAATGGATTGAATTTCTCCTTGTATGCTCTCTTTGTCACCCAACTAACAAATCCTCAAAAGGATCACTCAGTCATGATTTAGCTTTCCAGTTTTAAAATCATTTAATTAAACTCATTTTTCTTCTCTTAAACATAATAATATTATGTGCTTGCAATAAAACACATTACAAATGTATGAAGTCTTCACGGGTTCTCCACCAGGTCAAATAGATTTAGGCCAACGTTTCAATAGCAAACTCTGCCATCGTCCTCAGGGCTCTGAGTCTCAGCACCCTGAGGACGATGGCAGAGTTTGCTATTGAAACGTCGGCCCAGATCTATTTGACCTGGTGGAGAACCCGTGAAGACTTCATACATATCATACGCCAGGAAAGCACTAGATCTTTCATCACATTACAAATGTATCATATCTATATTGAGTTTGTTTATATTTTCAAAAGGAAGTAGTTGTATAAAGGAACAATGAATTTTGAATTGTGTAGCTTGGTGATAGTAATTTTGAAAGTAAATTAAAACTTATGGAGCAATGAATATGCAATAATATATGTATATTTATCTATCGTCAAATTAGTTGAATTTTCTATTGAATATTTCAGAAATCTCTCCAATTTATAAACTTATTCCTTTCTAATGGGATGCTTGTTCTTGATAAAGCATTATGTTCCCATCCCAACAAAGTCTACGCTATCCTTCGTGAACTACAAAGTAGTACCAGGTTTCTACAGCACCTTTGTTGCGATTGCAAGGTATGTTTTTATTGTATAAGTACTTTCTGATAAATTAGTTCTTGGGTGAATGTTTAATCATAGTTTTAAAGGTAAGCTTTTTGCTTTTTTTCCAAAGTTGTGATATATTTAGCTTCTAATGCTGGTATGCTTTGTTTTTTCATAAAGTTGGTTTTGCATAAAAAGAACTCCTTAAAACTTTTAAGTAATAAATGTAATTCTAGAAATGGCAATCAACAATTAATTCTTATATCCAAGTGTTCAACATGCCGGTTTATTTTGAATGAGTCAGTCGCAAAATAAAATTATTTTCATCTCTTTGTGATTCAATACTTATTAAATAAGTGAAATTAAGCTTAAGTATTTAATTAATTTATTTATTTAAAAATTTTATTATTTCAAATGGATGCTATTTGATTGTGATTTGTCACTTTATGTATATTTCAATTTTGATCAACAATGAACTTCCTCTTAGAAGTATTTTTGTTGCTTTGAATTAATTCATTCATATTTCTGACAATTTTCTAGTTAGAAATATTTTCTTTCACTGTCCTACAGAAGACAAGAGGGGGCTTGAAGTACCATATATTTCCTCGTATAAGTTACTATTTTTAACAAAATTTAGGTTAAAAAGCAAAGTGCATCTTATAGAAGGATTATCCTAAGTATTTAGAATCCTTAGTCTTATATACAGATATATATGGTAATTTTTAGGCAATTATATTTGAGTGATTGCTTCTTTTTCCTTCTAAATTTTTGATTTTATTCTCGTTAATGCTGATTAATAATATTATTTTACTACATTTTTTATTAGGTGAAGGGGGATGTAGGACTTACCACTCATGTTCCTCCTGTGAAGCGTTCTCTTGAGCAATTAGTCTTCCGCGTTAAGGATATGCTTCTCAAGAACAATTGTGCTGTCGCATTTTGGGTTGGTAATTTGAAGAATAAAAACCTTCAAGGAGAAGAGATTGTTTCGCAGGTATATTGTGTAAATGTTATATTATACAGAAATATTTTGCTCTTAAACTGTTATGCATGTCTTTTGGCATTGGTTTCAGATTTAAATTCTTAAATGCGTTAAAGTAGAAACGTGGTTACCATTTTTCTTTTTACCCTGCTTTCATAATATTATGTCTTCTGAAAAAAATTGTTTTACAGGATAACTTCTTAGTAATTTTTGTTAGTCTTTCAATGGTTCCACATTTCAATTTACTGAAGTAAAAATTGAGGAAAAACTCTTTTATGAGATAAATTCTAACTTACTGAGGTTGTTTTATCCAGCAAGAAACTTTAATTATCTCCTGTGTATAAGTATTTTAGTATAATTAATTTTATTATTACTGTATTTTGTTAATATTTCAGTGTATTGTAGTTATTTTTAGGATGATATGATTCTATGAATGAATTTAAATTATTCTATTATTGAATTATGTCAACCAAATGGTAATTTAATAGTTATTTATGCCATTCTTGGTTTCCATCTTCAAGTAATAACTGAGCTACATTATTCAAAATGCACAAGTTGCATTATGCCAAGATATTCCAGAATTATAGGTCAGATATAGGATGTAGATGCAATTTTAGCATTTTTCTGAATAACTCTTCTGTCATAGTACCACACAACCATCTGTTAGCAAAAATAGAGGAAATGGGTATAGACAAAAGCAGAGCCATGCCCAGCCTATCTGCTGACAGGGTGCAAATTTAATTTGCTATTCCCTAAGAAAGAAAGAAGATGACATTATGAAAATGTTAGAAAAAATACAGAGTAAGACTAGCTGGCATCTTTCAGTTGAGAAGCAATGGCAAGTCATAGGTAGAGTTAAAAGTAGAACAGAAGAACCATTATTACATAACTCAAGGGAATTATAAGTCAACGTTAACATCAGAGGAAGCAAAGGATGGTTACCACTAAGTATAGGTTTACCGATAGAGAGGTTAAAGATTAGGATACGTTGCCTATCTTCAAACCATAACCTAAGACAAAAAAGGAGATTAAGAACAGATGCTGGTATTCATTGTAAAATAGTAAATTTGTAGGTTTAAGATGACAAGTGGATAAAATAATTTTTAACTTGGTTACTTAATCATATCCGTGAAATTAAATATAAAAGAATAGATAGCTAAAGGTGATCGCATTACTGTATTTCCTGGCCAATAAGATGCACTTTTTTCCTGCAGAAATTTTATCTAAAATTGGCCCTTGGTCTTGTTGACTGAGGCTGAAAATTTTTTCCTGACATCAGGAATAGACATACAATAGTAATTGTTAACAACATTGTACTTTGACTCGTGGATTTTACCTTCTAATAATTGCGGAAGCCTTTCTAGCAATGGTCCACTTTTGTTTATTCTTCTGTAAATTGACCCCCTTTTATAAGTATCATTTCTTTGTTTCGCGCATAAGCAGCTTACATTACTATGTTTGCTCCTTTCACCTGCAAAATCACTGTGCATCTTACAGGCTGGTCTTAATGGACCCCTTAAAAGTAGAATATGTATTTCTATGTATAACTTGTATTTTTATATTTTCTATGTACTTTTCTTTTGCTTTTCAATGAAGAGATGTTTACTTAAAATGCACACAATATAAAAAACTTTCCAATTATAAAGTATTTTAATGTTAAGTGCGTTTATACTGTAAGGGTAAATAGTCATTGATTGAGGATGACACCTAATGTCAGTCTAACTGCAGCAAATTATAAATAAATCTACTAATACCATTATTAGAGGGTCTCATGACCATTTATATCAATCTGGTTAACTGTAATAATCTTATATATCTCTCAATTTTAATTAATCAATTCCTTTTCCATTATTTTCAGCATGTTTCTCAAGATATATCATTGAACTCAGATGAAGGCTCTGCTGAAGAAGAGGATGAAGATTCTGAAGACTCTTCAAAGCCAATTCAGAAAAAACAGAGGGGAAAAAGGAAAATTATGAGCGATGAAGATGATTCCGAGGTTGGAAGTGATTTAGATTGATTGTCTATTATTGTTTATTAAAGATTACAAATATATATGGATATTAAAGAATGCTTTTATACAATTTCAAATGTTCCTGATATTTAATATACATTTTAAAATATTGAAAACTCTTATTTAATACTGAGAATTACACCTGTATCTTGAAATTGGTCCGAGTTTTCATCCAATTTGGATTTGCTGCATCAATGGGTTCTTCCATAGTCCATTCCACAAAGTCCACCTGATTCTCCTGATCAACTAGAATAACTGTGTGAGTCCTGAAATGCAAAAATTATATAATTTAAAAAGAATAAAAGATAAAGCTTGCACTACCTCTAGCCCTTAGATAGATGTAAGTCCATATTTATATCTTTGTGATTCAGGTCGGAGGCTGGTTTGAAAATCAAACCCTCCACCACTGGCTATCAAAAGCTAATAAGAGGGAATGTACAGTCCAGATGAGGAGTGAGGTAGTTTGCCACTACCTTCCTCACAGAGACAGAAAGCTATAAGTGGAAAAAGGTCATGTAAGTCTGACCCTGAGAGTAAAATTCACAGAGATGTTCAAGCAGGATGAGTACAATCATTACTAATACTCATGAACTAAACAAAGGCAGAAGAAAATGAAAGAGATATTCCCTAAAAGACAATTGCTGATGGATCTGTTAATCAAAATGGGTCACTTAATAACTCCTCTATTATTTATTTTAAATATACATGTATTTTAAGATTCATATTTAATAACAGCATTTTTAATTATTCTTTAATACATGAAAAGGAACTAAAGTAATAGCAAAGATGGACAAAGTTCAATTCTTGTTTGTGAAGCTCTCAATGTTTGCTAACTACAACAAACGAGAACAGTAAATTGCAAAATGAAAATTCATCTGAATGAAAGACTTAATTTTAATCAATCCATTCTCCTAAGAAAATATGAGAAATGATGGTGTCAGGAATAATTGCTTTCATGAGGGAGCCTCCACACAAGTTAACCTTAATTCTTTCCATCACAACGCATGACAAATGAAAGTTTTGACTTAAATAAATACTTAAAATTCAACTATGAGAATGAAAACAATACATAACTCCAAGGAAATTATGTATACAGAAAGTACTCTAGGTAAATCTGGTAGACAATGGTACAGGATAAAAGGCATTATTTTAAGTTTTATCCTACTAATTATTCCTGCATATGGATCCAATGTCAGTAGCATAGCCAGAGGAGGGTCATCAAGGTCTCAAGACTGTCCTTAGGTCTGACAACAAGAAATGAATAGCAATAAATATGTAAACAAAGAGAGCATGCAATTTACTGGGAAAAAAAGTTGAACCCTTCCCCCCTTTAAGGAATTTCTGGCTATACACCTGATTTAGTTATAATAAAGATGATTTCCAAAACTTATGATAAAATGGAAATGCACTTTCTTGAAGAAAACTATTGTGAGGATAACATTCAACTTAAAGCATATTCAAGCATAACTATCATTTACCTCAATCAGTCCAATTATCATTTACCTCGTTCCATAGTCCAGTTTTGGTGATTTCACATACAATGAACTGTACATTTTTTGCTTTTCCACTGGTAAGTCGGGAGCAAGTTCCTGCACAATTTCATCTGGGTAATAGCTTGTATCACATTTCAGGAAGTTCATTAGCTCTTCTATCAGAATCTCCTTATTGTCTCTCATTCCATGTTTGCTTATAATACTTTTAAAATTTTTCTTTCCTTCAACAACTTTCCGGAATGGTTTGTTAAAAGAACTGTTACCAAAGGCAAGAGTCCCTCCATTGAGAATTTCTGGATTTCCTTCTCCATAGTGACTAACTAGAACAGTCTTTTCTCTGTGGGTGGAAAAACATTTTCCTCTCTCTCAAAGCAAGTCTATTCATTTAAGAAAGCATAAATTTCAAACAAGTTATTAACATTAATAACTGATCTTTTGTGCATTATGATTCAGTGAAAATGAAAACTTACAAACTCAACCTGTGGAGAATGTTAGGGGACATACATTTCTTTTCGGGAGAAAGTTGTGATTAGAGCAGAGAACAGTGACCCCCCAGATTCCTAGCTGAGTGCAGTAAGTTCAAGAAACATTCTCTCAAAGGTTAAAGTGATCTTTCAATTTCATAATCTTCAGGAAAATATGGATAAAATAAATGTTAAATCACAGCAATATTTCATGGAAGTAATAGAAAGACAAAGCTAATTTCATACCTTTTGCAAAATATTCCCCCATTAAAAGCTACATGGAATAAATGGTATTTTAATATCACCCATCACATTACCAGTAAGAACCATTTTGTAGAGATAAACATGGATAACAGATTTATGAATAAAAATCATCGTGGAAATAGTCCAATCCAATCAGCACATCAATGGGATATAAAATTAAGCTCTCTTTGAAGAGATTTACAACATATAAGTTGTTGTGGCCTATCTTCAGCCTTGAAATTCAATTTAATTACGGAAAAATTATTAGTAAATGCGTCTTTTAGAATGTTTCAAGCTGTTCACTTTATCACGATGGATACCCTATTAATTGTAATTAAGAGGTTACTTTTTAGTTAGTAATTTAAATATAACATGACCATTGAAAATGCTTATCATTCTTGATTACATATTTATGGAGAAAGTTCATTAGTTAATTTTTCAATGAATTAGGTTGAGTAATACATATATCATTTTAATGGTTTCTTAAAAAAACTACTTTTGGAGTTCTACCAAGCCCTTATTTCTTATCAACAAACTTAAATGCTTGACCAATTAGGGTTAACAATCAATCTTCTTTTTCAACCCTTCCATTATCTTTCTTTTATCAACCCCAATAACTAATTGTTATACATCTCAATTTTCCCTTACTTTTAATGAATTTATAATTAATTAAACAGTGGCTTCATCTTCAATGCTTATTCTTCAATGTAATAAACAACTTATTCTCAGTTCAGTCCTCTATATTCTCTCCTTTAAAAACTCAGCAATAAATTATTTTTTCTTACTTTTCTTAAATATTTAGATCATATTGAAGAAACGTTAAAAATCATGTGAAATAAAGTGCATCAATAAAAATATTTACCAAGCATTCTACCATTTTCCTCGATTTCGTACGGATTAAGTAGTTTAAATTTTGTATTGGATAATATAGCTACAAACCTGACATCAACAGCGACCATGTTAAATAAATTGTAGAGGTTACCCTCATTTTTCACGTTATTGAGATACTCAATGCCCGAAAAACCTGAACTCTTTACGTAATCAGCTACAAGGCATCCTCTTCCTTTGGAGTTCGGATACACTGACGGCATTAAAATGTTCAATAAAATTCCAATTTTTCCTGTGGTTGACATAGCTAACCACGTTCCACCTTCTCTTCCCGGTTCCATATCTCGTCCTGTTCATAAAGCATTTTCATAATTTAAATCGAGTTTCACAATACAGTGAATTGGCACTATGTGGAAATATTGAGAAAACATAACCTCCAAAAACTCGGCGATCTTCTTCCCAATAATCAGCTTGTTTTGCAGGACGCTTATAAGCCTCATCACGATTAGATGCTAGAATTAGTTTGAATTTATGAGGATTGTTGGAATCTTCGGTATGAATGAATAATATACACATCTTTCAGCTGTGATTCTAAAATTGCATAACAGTGTAGATAACGACGGGTCTATTTAAAGAATCATAACTATACCGTAAAATAAACGCTCTCTTGAAGTTAAGGACAAAATTATAAATAACTTTTAAAGTTTCTGAACGATCGTAAATTTTACCCTACAATAAATCGCTGTAACCTGTACAACCTGTATAACAACACTGAAATGAGCTCCGACCTCCTCGACCAATCATGACTAACAATAAGATTAACAACTGACGAAAGAAACTTGGGTAACTTGTATGGGTTGTATGCATCGAGAATCGTAGTATTTGTGATGTCCAAGGTGGTGTCGATAAAGTGAGGTGTTCTTAGGGAATGTTTGTGGGAAGAATGAAACTCAGTTCCCTACTATCTCACGGCATAAACAGTGAGAGAATTCGACTCCATCTACTCAATGTTAATCAGTTTTTGTTCCTTCCTCCAGTGTCATCAATGATTCTTTCGGTGTCACTTGTAAATTAACATGCTCAATTTTCTTAATATAGAATGTTAGGATGTAACTGCAGTTGTCATCAAAATATTGTCATTCCATGTGAACTCCGATTGTTTGCCATTGTATAACACGGTGATTTACCTTTCATAGAAATCGTAAAATCTATTCTTGGAATAATCTTTATATGTTCATGTAAAATTTAAGGTGATAGTTTTCACGATGGAATCTGAAAGTACACCTTTGCTCCTACATCCCCATCAATCAGGACTGTTACCTTGGGATCTCAGGCGAAGTCGGATTGCCGGGGGAGTGATTCTTTTAACGCTTACTTTGGAAAGATTGGCTTTCTATGCCCTTGTTACAAATCTTTTGGTGTTTCTCACTAAAGGGAGACCAGATTATGACTCATGGAGTACCGACCAAGCAATAACAGCGGTACTAGTGTTTGTAGGGTTATCGTATTTTTCAGCATTACTAGGTGGATGGTTATCAGATGCTCTTTTGGGTAGATTTTGGGCTATTTTTGCAGGATTCTCAGCGTACATACTAGGGTATGCATTGCTGGCAGCCTTGGCGAATAACTCATTTACTTTCTTAGGCTGTGATCGATCAAAAATCTCTGATAATCCTTCACCTTGTGTAGCTCATGTATATGTAATTTTAGTCACTATTGGACTAGGAGTAGGTGTTGTCAAGGCTAACATACCTCCATTTGGAGCAGAACAGGTAATATTATCTCTTTTAACTCGTAGGTTTGTATTTAAAACTGAAGTGCATTCCTATTATTTACATTTTTAGGTGAGGTACGGAGGCTCTGAGTCTATGAGAAAGTTTTTTAACTGGTACTACTGGTGTATCAATGTGGGAAGCGTTATTGGAGTTGGAGCGTTGTCATACGTGGAACAAGAGATGCCCAATGGGTTCTTCTGGGCCTTCGTCAGTGCCGTGATTTGTTTGGTTTTAGCCTTGGTAGTTTTCTGCTTAGCACGACCATATTACTTGATTCATCGACCTACTGGCTCTCTTCTAACTAATATCCTGCAGATCATCGTGGAGGGAATTTGCGGTCGCTTTCGTCAGAGGCACACTCTTCAAAGGTAATATTTATATCATATTTTATACATATTTTACATTTATCTTCTATTTAAGAGTTCCCTTGTGAAAAGTGTAGTAACCATTAACATATTTGGTTCAAACTCTCTAAGATTTTGTAATTAAAAGAGTTAAAAATCCTGCAGTCTTATTCAAGCATCAATCTCTCATTGCTGACTCCATTTGTTTCCAAATTATGTAATCGACTCACCATTTTGTGTTATGCAGTATTTCAATTTAAAAAATTCTAATTGTTGTTTTTATTTATTGATGTTGGGCTCTAAAAATTCATTTTGCATTTGAAGCGTAGTACAACATGAGTGGGGTATTACTCATAATGGACATTGCCCATGTTTTGATTGTGCCTATATTATTTTCGTTTCAGTACTCAACAGTTTAAATTATTATTATTGAAATTTTACATTTGCATGATGTTTTATAATTTACATTAGTGATTCCTAATCTTTCATGCAATGTCCCATTTTAGCATCTTTCAAGTCCGATTCCCCCTCCCTGGATATGCAATTATTTTCTCTCATAAAATAGATTTCCATTCATATTGAGGAAGAATACAAGGACATAAACATGTTTCTGAACAAGCTTTTAAATAAGAGAAAAGAAATCATGGAATAGTTGACAGAATCACTTAGTAACTCTTAAATATTAATATTAGTATAAAAAGATATTTGTCACCATAGCTCTAGTAGCATTTCAATTGATATTATGCTTAGAGAAAAGCATATTTCTGTCTCCATAGGAATCTAGAGACTCCATAATAGTATTTTAAGAGAATTTAGGATTGTTTGTATTCCTTAAATATTTAGATCATATTGAAGAAACGTTAAAAATCATGTGAAATAAAGTGCATCAATAAAAATATTTACCAAGCATTCTACCATTTTCCTCGATTTCGTACGGATTAAGTAGTTTAAATTTTGTATTGGATAATATAGCTACAAACCTGACATCAACAGCGACCATGTTAAATAAATTGTAGAGGTTACCCTCATTTTTCACGTTATTGAGATACTCAATGCCCGAAAAACCTGAACTCTTTACGTAATCAGCTACAAGGCATCCTCTTCCTTTGGAGTTCGGATACACTGACGGCATTAAAATGTTCAATAAAATTCCAATTTTTCCTGTGGTTGACATAGCTAACCACGTTCCACCTTCTCTTCCCGGTTCCATATCTCGTCCTGTTCATAAAGCATTTTCATAATTTAAATCGAGTTTCACAATACAGTGAATTGGCACTATGTGGAAATATTGAGAAAACATAACCTCCAAAAACTCGGCGATCTTCTTCCCAATAATCAGCTTGTTTTGCAGGACGCTTATAAGCCTCATCACGATTAGATGCTAGAATTAGTTTGAATTTATGAGGATTGTTGGAATCTTCGGTATGAATGAATAATATACACATCTTTTAGCTGTGATTCTAAAATTGCATAACAGTGTAGATAACGACGGGTCTATTTAAAGAATCATAACTATACCGTAAAATAAACGCTCTCTTGAAGTTAAGGACAAAATTATAAATAACTTTTAAAGTTTCTGAACGATCGTAAATTTTACCCTACAATAAATCGCTGTAACCTGTACAACCTGTATAACAACACTGAAATGAGCTCCGACCTCCTCGACCAATCATGACTAACAATAAGATTAACAACTGACGAAAGAAACTTGGGTAACTTGTATGGGTTGTATGCGTTGTATGCATCGAGAATCGTAGTATTTGTGATGTCCAAGGTGGTGTCGATAAAGTGAGGTGTTCTTAGGGAATGTTTGTGGGAAGAATGAAACTCAGTTCCCTACTATCTCACGGCATAAACAGTGAGAGAATTCGACTCCATCTACTCAATGTTAATCAGTTTTTGTTCCTTCCTCCAGTGTCATCAATGATTCTTTCGGTGTCACTTGTAAATTAACATGCTCAATTTTCTTAATATAGAATGTTAGGATGTAACTGCAGTTGTCATCAAAATATTGTCATTCCATGTGAACTCCGATTGTTTGCCATTGTATAACACGGTGATTTACCTTTCATAGAAATCGTAAAATCTATTCTTGGAATAATCTTTATATGTTNATTTTTCATATTTAGTTTTTCAGTATTTCGAAATTTTCTTAGTGTTTCGATAAATAAACCTCTGATTAATCTCTCCAGTTCTCCGATATTTGGCTTCTATCGCAACAGACCTCGAAACCCAAATCGTCGGTCACCATCTTGGCTAGATTATGCCAAAATTCGATATGGAGGAAGCCATCATGATTCAGCAGTGGAAGACGTGAAGAGGTTGACTGCTATTATTCTTCTCTTCATTTGCCTTGTTCCATATTGGTTGGTTTTCTTTCAGGTATGAGGAAGTTATCTAGCATCATTGATTGTTTTATTGATGTGAATTAATTCATGTTGCTGCACTCAACTTTGTAGTACAGCATCTCTATGTTAATGATTTTTATTTCCTCAAGACAACCAAGTTAATGAACTAGGTATTTGTTGCTCTCTAATATATGCTTTTCAGCTTCACTAAGAATTCAGTTGCATAAAATATCTTCAAAATGTGATAATATTTGAAAAAATCACATCTGAAAATAAAGTGTATATATTCTGTAAAATTAGAATAATGGTTGGATATTTGGTAGCTCTCTAGTTTGGGAACAGGGACTTAATTGAAATCCTTATTTATCTGCTAGATTGAAACTGGCTTCCAGGCTCAAGGAGTTCATTTAGATGTTGGACTAGCAAAACAAAAGAATGCATTCCAGGTAATGAAAACACCAATTTCCACTATTTTACTATTAATATTAAAAATTTAACTTGAGAAGAGTTTTTGTAAATCAAGAGTTATAAATAAAAAGGAAAGTTTGTATGCATGTGTTTGCCATGAACTCTGGAACCAAAAGCTACTGAGCTTTAAACTTTTAAGATTATGAAATGTCATCTTCATGCTAATAATAGCCGTGATACTATTTATTTTCTTCTATAGGTCAACCCTAGATGACTGAAAGCATTTCCATAGAAATTAATACAGTCAATTCCGCTTAATTGGGACACATTGGGATTAAGAATTGGGACATAGTAACTAATATTTTGTCTGGATCCATTCTGTCACGCTTTCTTTTAGATGTTCCTGTTTGCCCCTCCTGTAATGTCCATTCCTCACACAGTTGTTTCTCCTGTTGAAAGAGACGCACTCTGGTAGATTTTGGTACACCAGTTTTCTCAGCTAGTGTGCTAGTCTAGAATACAATGGCTAGCTTTTAATTTTATCCAGTAAAGTAATTTTACTTGCCAGCATAAAATCATTTCTCTGCATATTGGCAGTGGTTAAATTTTCAATTAAGATCAACAAAACTGAGGTAACGGTAGGCTATAAAGCAGAAGCGTGTTACACCTCTCAAAGGTTAAAAACACAAAGGAAGCAGGTTGCTAAATGGTAGTTGCCATACGCCACTGGCAACAATAGATGACTGACTGGAAGCTCGTGTCTGTTACTGTCCCGATTAAGTGGAATACTGTCCCACTTAAGCGATTAAATTATGTAATACCTTAATAGTTTGGTTTCTGTTTCTCCAGATTTGACCCATATAAGTGGCTACTCCAATAAAACGGTGGCCCAATTAAGCGGAATTGACTGTATTTATCATTATTAGGCTTTATTTTTTAGCAAAATCAAATGGAACTGTCGTTAAAAGTTAGAGACGGTTATCATAAGAAAGGCATTAGGTTCTTATGCTTATTATTGTAAATGTATTTTGGCACTAAATTGCAAGAACTTTGATAAAATAAATCGGTGTATCGATTTTCACTGAGAATTTTCATTTTCAATACCCATCCTCTTGAAGGCATTGTAAAGCTCTCATTTTGTAAGAATAGAATGGGAAAATAAAAAACTGATTGGTAAATGTGTTGCTGCAGTTGCTTAAATTATGTTGATATTACTATGTAGGTACACCCAGTTACACATAAATCTGACCATCTTGGACACAACCAGCATTGTTGATGGGAAGTTTAAAGAGAGAGAGTCTAATGTTTACTCTGCATTCTATTGGCTGTTGGAAGGAGGGAGTTGAGTTAAACACTTTGATGTCATCATCATTGGTTCTTCTGCCTTCTGGCAGGTTCTCTCATGGTAACCTCCATGCTTCCCTGTCTTCTGCTAATCTTTTGGTTTCACTATATTTCCCTTTAATCTTAATTATATCTAACATTGTATGTCTCTTCCTTCCTCGTCCTCTTTTCCCTTTTATCGTGCCCTCCATTACAGTCTTCATTAAACACTCATTCCTCATACAATGACCGAGCCAATTCTTCTTCCTTTTCTTAATTACCCCAACCAGTTGTCTTTCTTCTCCACACCTTTTTAGCACTTCCTCATTTTTCACTCTATGATGGCACCTCTTTAAATCATTGTGAAATTCATTGAATGCTATTGTATCGTTATTATTAACATAAAATCTTGTTAATATTTAATGTTGCTATTTACTATTTTAGCAGTACAGGTACTCTTCACTTTACGACCGATCTCTGTTTTGACGACTACGTTGTTAAGGGAATAGGTCAATAAGTGATGAGCTTGCCCCAGGAGCATAGGATTGTTGTAAAATTATAAAAACTATGCAACAAACTTCAAATTTATTATAAAGATCTTAAGCTTTCCCGATGGATACTATGTAAAAAGGATTCTCAGGTTTCCAACAGGGTAAAATCTGGTGACAAAGCTGCCACCAATGTTTTGATGACTGACTCAGTCATCATCCTCAGGGCTGCACTGAGGTGACGTGAAATTAGAAACAGCCAGTATATATACCTACTCTCAGCCCAGGCCTTCTCTCTGATTGGTCTGTTTTTGGCCAATCAGCTTCTCACTAGGATTATAGGAACAAACAAAATAACAAATACTCTTTTTCCACAGATGTATTTAAACAATTCACGACCGGTTTCAGCACAGATTGGCCATCATCTGGTGAGGAATTCACATACAAGAAGGTTTAAATAGACAAAGTAATGTGTGAAGGAATACAAAATAAGTGGAAGGGAAAGGAGAAGGGGGGTGGGGGAAAGAGGTAGGAGGACGGAAGGTTAGGGATTGTGAGTGCTGTCCGGGGGGTAAAGGTTTGTCTTATCTGGAGGTTTTTGGAGAGCTTCTCCTTGATTATGCTGTCCCACACTCTGCTAAGTGAGTAACTATTGTCTCTGTTGAAGTTTTTACTTGTGAGGCAGATTTTGATAGCCTCCTTTGTATCCCAATCCCAATATTCCTTTGAGTGGCCAAGACATTTGATGCCTTCAAAGTCGATCTTATGTTTTTGTTGCCAGTAGAGTTCAACCACTGCTGCTTTTTTGGGTTGACCTAAACAGATAAATAACGGGATCTCATGAGTGACGATCCCCCCTCTTTTGAGAAGAAAAGCTGGATTTAATACTGAATCGTAATAACCAATTTGAAGCCACTGAATTCATGCATTCCAACATCTATTTTGTTATAATACTATTCTGCTACATTAATGCCACCAAACAATGGATAATAATAAATTATTGTAATATTAATAACACAAATAAACTATTCAAAGACTGCAATCGGAGCTACCAGACAAGCAGGGTATCTCTTCCAGGTTTTTCTTCTCTCCCTCTTTCACTTGTCAAGGCTTGGTAGCATGAAACTTACTGCAGGTTGCGTAAGAGGTGATAAGATTTATGAGAACTGGGTGTACATTAAAAAAACTGTAAAACCATTAAGCATGGATTTCTTTCTTGTTTTATATTTTCATTATTTTCTTAAAAATCTTTTAACACTTTTATTTTCATTAAGTATTTGGATATGTACCATTGGTAAGGAATTCCATGTTGCATCTTTTTTTTCCTTTAGGTTTAGACATTTCAATGAAATGTGTTCTGATAATTAGTATTTCTCTATTATCAATTGAGACAGCTAAGTGTTTATTCCATTTCTAATGCAAATTCTTTGTTCCATTTTTCCCGCAAGTCAAAAATTGCCGCTTACAGTTAAACAAGTGTTACCTTTTTGACTGCCAACAATAGATTAAGCTTTAAAAATGGCTGCCCTTAAAAATGTATGTTAGAACATGTGTACAAATACACAGAAAAAAAATTGACAGTTGGAATTATACAGCCTGGGACCTTAAATAATTCCGCATATTTTTTTATCACACCTCATATGTCTTGCAAAGTAGAAGTATAATGATTGCGCTGCAACAGCTGGACCCATTTGCAATTTTGACAATTTGCCCACACTAGGAATCAAACATTTTCACCTAATGATGTAAAATGGCCAAGGACTCTCATAAATTTTTAGGAAGATTGTATATCTTTATTTAATTCTGAGGATAGTAATCTACCTTGTATTTGAAGACATGTAGGGAGCTTTCCTCAATAAAATAATGTACTGTGCAAAAATAATTTGGCATTTTGAGGCGATAGTCGTGTTATGGGAGGCAATAGTTTTCCTTAGGTTTGCTGCAAATCATCAGTTTATGGGATCCACTCTTAAAGTGTGTGTACAAAATATCTCAGAAAGTAGTAAACCTCTTTAATCTTTCCGAATCCAAAATTATTTAGTTTGTATTTTGTCCTAGGACCAAGAACAAAGAATGTTTAACTTCAGCAAATTCAAATAGCCAAAAGGTATTGTCACTTGCAAAAGTCTGTGGGCAAGTTCTATCGCTACTCTAGCAGCCAAACATACCACTTAAAAATTCTGTGCGATGTTTAACCTATTTCAAAGGACTTCAACCATTGCCTATGTTAGAATATGAATGTCAGCATTAATGCTGATATTTTTGCCTTTTAAGATGCTTTCAAGAATAATATTAACCTTTTCTATTAAATCACACTAATGTGAAAAATAGAAATATCTTACTAACGAAAACTATTTTGTCATTTCCTATCTGTTTTAATGGTTATCTCTACCGGAGAACTTCCAGAAAGATTATTTCTTTTGGTTATGTTTTTGTTTAGTAGTCATATACTTAGTCATCAAAATAACTTTCATTGAATTGTTAAATTATTAAAATTACTAATTCTATGAATGGCTTGTTAGACTATAATGTTATACTGGATTAATACAAGAATTCAGCTTTCTTCCACATCAAAGCACATCTTGTCGCATTCATAGTGGGTGGCCTTTTCCTAAATTTCAGAAAGTAATGCAATACTCAGAAAATAGAAGGCGTATTGAAATCATTCGTTGAGATTTTTTTCCTGAACGTGAAATATCGCTGCAGTTACATATATGTTCCTTAACTTGTCTGGTACATGATACTAATGATTAAATATACCCTACGGAGAAGTTTTATTTCAAGATTAAATTATTTCATTGCCAAGAAGAGAGAAATCTCAATAAAGCGATAAATTCTAATCAAGAATGTAGTGCAATATTTATTACATTATTTATAGGGATTCATCATCAATAGATGTTCTGCGTATCGACAGATCCTTGACGTTGCTCTTAGCCTCTACCTTCATTCCACCACTCTTCAATTTTATATTTCCTAATTTCAATTGGTCGAGTTTTGATCTTCTTCTATAACATCTTTCCACTGCTACTTTTACTTCAGTTTCAATATTTTCTCATACGTTAAATACCCTACTACTTTGCCACTTTTTGTTAATTTCTATCAACAGCTCTCTTCTTCCAAACTCTTAAACATCTTCTCATTTCTTAATTTCTCCCTCAAGTGTATTCTTTTTAGCTTTTTCTAACCATTCTATCACATTTCAAAAGTCTTTATTTTCTTTCCGTAAGTTTTCCTACTCATCTATGCTTCCAATCCATATAAAAACACACTAAACATTAAGTTTAATTTGCCTTTTTCTTAATCCTATGTCCATCTTTTTTTCACATTGTTACTTCTTTCTTTAATTTTCATCTTAAATATCTCATTACTATACTTCACACTGTCAAGGAACTAGAACCTCTCTTCTTGTTAACAGCCCCTCTACTCAGCGTTAATTTTATTCTTCTCCTTCTATCTTCTTAATCTTAGATTTCCCTTTGTTTATTTTCAATCCACCTCTAGCAGTCTTTGTTAATATTACCCTACAATTACATTTCAGAAACTTCGGCAAACAGAAGGAAACCACTTGCAAGAATTACACCTTATCAGTTTGTCTCATTTCTTTCCCATTAAATATTCCTCTATCATTTCCCCAAAGAATTTTTAAAAAAGCAAATGAGTGGCCACACAGTGATTGTCATGATTGCTTTCTGTGGTCCTCCAAAGACCCTCTTCAGATATTATCGAGGGTCCTTTGCTAAGGCCCAAAAGTAGCAGGCCCGATTATTTATATTAACAGCTGAGGTTCTGTTTTAGCCCAACAGCTAGAATGCTTCTAAAGAAAAAATTTTGGGAATTAATGGAAATTTAGCACTAATAAGCTTGCAGTATGCAAGTAATTTTACTCTTATTTTTATAAGATTCCTCTATAACTGAGGAGATAACAGAAGTTGGTTTATACTTCTGTATTATACTAATTCCTAAGGCAAGGTAATTTTTTATTTCATCTGCTGAATCTGAAAATTTATTTTCTATTATACACGTTTCCACTTTCTACCCAAATCTCTGATTGAGTATTCTTAGTAGTGATGCACCGAATACACATTTTGGCCAAATACCAAATAACTGAATTTTAAAATCTGCATTCTGCCAAAGCAGAGGCAGAATATTATCTTCATTGAAGTAATTTATAGTTTACAAGAAAAATAATAAATATTTATGAAATTGTTATATTTAATAATTATTGGAATAGTCTTACTAAAACATTAATAATCAAACTTCAGAAGTTGTAGATTATAGTGGAGAAACAATAGTTTCTCTGCTGCCAGATTATTCCTGTGGTCACTGTACTGCAGATTTGCAACACTAAAGGGACGCTCATTTTCAATGGAAGTTGGTGGTGGAGATAGATACTTCTTTGATATTTCTGCTAGAGTAGGAAACTGCTGGTGGTGATGTTTCCACCAAGTTATAGGGCAGTCTTTCCTCTCTAATAGTGGTTGATTTACATAAACAGTTATTTCCTCTTCAACTTTTGAAGGTCGGGATTTGGTAAATACTGAAGAGGATACTATTTCATTGAAGCAGTCCATACTAGGGCTGTATGATAAGTACCTGTGTTTAGCGACTGATAGCACCACTGACACAAAATGTGTATGCCATAATTTCACACCATTTTAAGATGTATGACTGTCAAAATTTCAGACAGATTAATTGAGCTGTTTTGTTTTGATAGCTGTTGAAAGTAGTCAAGTTTGTTTTTGCTTACCACCATGGAGAAAGAGCAACATCAATCAGTGATTAGATTTCTTTTTTTGGATGGGAAGACCTGTGAGGAAATCAAGGTGAAGTTGCATGCTGTTTATAAGGACCATGCACCTTCGATAACTACCATCAGATATTGGTTTAATGTATTCAAGCGTTGCCGAACATCCATTTTTGATGAAGAGCGTCCAGGCCGTCTGATTGAGGTGACTACAGAGGATATGGTTAACAAAGTCCATGATATCGTGCTAGCAGATCGCCATGTGAAGATCAGAGAGATTGCTGACATTGTAAACATCTCAATAGAACGGATACAAAGTATCCTACACGAAAAATTAGGCATGAGAAAGCTATCGGGGAGATGGGTGCTGCGTTAGCTCACATTGGAGCAAAAACGGAATCGCATCACAACTTCGGAGCATTGTTTGGGCATGTTTAAACGCAATCCGAAAGAGTTCCTATGGTGTTTCATGACTGTTGACAAAACATGGATCCACTACTACAAGCCAGAAATGAAAGAACAGCCAAAACAGTGGATTTCATCTGGCAAACCTGGCCAAAAAGGTGAAAATGGTTTCATCAGCCGGAAATGTCATGGCCACCGTATTTTGGGATTCGCGAGGCATCATCTTCACCGACTAATTGGAGAAGGGAAGGACAATCACAGGACAGTACTATATTAATTGGACCAATTCGATGCTGAATTGAGGAATAAACTGTCCCATTTGGCGAAGAAAAAAGTGCTCTTCCACCATGACAACCCACCAGCTCACTCATCTGCATTCACCACAACAAAACTGGTCGAATTACAGTACGAATTGCTACCTCATCCACCCTATTCTCCAGATTTGGCACCATGCGATTTCTTTTTGTTTTCAAACATGAAAAAATGGCTTGGGGGAAAGCAATTCACATCAAACAACGTAGTCATTGCCACAACAGAGGCCTATTTTGCAGAGTTCATCAAAATGTATTTTTTGGATGGATTGAAAAAGTTAGAATATCGCTGGACTAAATGTATTGAGTTGAAAGGACACTATAATGAGAAATAAATTTAAAAGAAGTTTTACAAAATGCGTTTTCTTACCTAACACAGGTACTTATCATTCAGCCCTCGTATATTGAAGCCTTGTGTATTGCTTGGAGTTATCTGCTTATTTCCAGAAAAAAGTTAAACTGTGTAGTCCTCATTCATAACTGAGCTCTCCTCATTTAGCTATACAATCTTGGCATGTACTTGAAGCATAGTATCACCATTTGTAAAAAAATTACCTTTAGACCTAGCATCTAGAGATGTAACAATGGAGCAATGGAGCAAAACTGGCTTTCAATATCAGAAAATTGTTTCTGAATTTCCATTTGCATGACAGCTTTCATTGCATGCAGACCAACTTCAGAACCTTTTCTGGAATAGAATAACAGTAGGATCTTAATTGCAGGTATCATTAAAGAAATACTTGCATTCTCATGACACATAAGTTTTGTGATTTCTTCAGCAGGTTCCAGTAAATGAACTGCTTTCTCTGCAAGCATCCATTGGTCATCTGTAGGTCCTGTTGTGTTGATATTGCTATCAGCAAAAAAACAGTATTACCACTTTCTTTAGTTCCAGCAGCCTTTTTAACATATAACTGCTTTTCCTTCTTGTTTGAACATCTTGTATATGTGCATGACATGGCAGTTTCAAAATCTCTTGTATTCCCTCTAGTTTCTCTTTGGATGATGAGGAATGATGGAAGTGTCCTACAATCTTTCTGCATAGAGCAAGTAATTCTATTATCCTGCGATGAGCTAAAATTGCTTCTTCTTCAGTTATCAATCCGAAGATTGGTTTGCAGCAGTTGTTTTCCGTCTCCACTCCTTCCAATCTTGCATCAGTCTCTTTAATTCTAAGTAGGAATTGCAGCCCATATCCTCTAGAATGCGATCGATGTAGTTCTTTCTTGGTCTACCTCTTGCATTGGTGCCCCTTATTGAGCCTACCAATATTGTTGCAAGCAATCCTTCACGTCTTAGGATGTGGCCTATCCAGGAGTCTTGTCTCCTTCTCATTGTGCTCCATAGGCATGGCACTTCTTCAGCTCTCTGTAATACTTCTTCATTGGTAACCCTATCTACCCACAATATCTTGAGGATTCTCCGGTAGCACCACCTGAAATGCCTCTGTCCGTTTTCTTCCATCCGGACCAAGGGTCCATGTCTCGCTTCCATAAAGTAAGACGCTCCATACAAAGGTCTTGAGGAGGCGTTTTCTTAGACACAAGTTGATATTGTTAGATGTGAAGAGCATTTTCTTTTTATTAAAAGCTGCCTTTGCCTGATTGATCCTACTAATAAGATCTTTATCACTTTGACCATCTGATGTGATTTTGCTTCCAAGGTACTTGAACTCCTGTACTGTTTCAAGTCTTTGACCGCCTAGCATAAGTTCAGCTCCTGTCCCTTTCCTGCTCATTACAAGGATCTTTGTCTTTTCCCTATTGATGTTAAAGTTATATCCAGTGCTGAGGATGGCCCCCAACTCACTTAGCATGTATGATAGGCGTTCTTCATTTTCAGCCAAAACCGCCACATTGTCTGCAAAACGTTACATATCAATCTGTTTACCTTGCACCCATATTCTGCCATTTTCTGCCCATCTTTCTCGTGCTTCATCCATAGCTCGTACGTATGCATTGAATAGTGGTGGGGACAAAGAACAACCCTGTCTTATTCCGTCTTATTTTAGCCTCTTGCAAATGTGGGCTGCATCTTATAACAGCTACTTCATCTTTGTATAAATGCCAGGTAATTCTGTGGTCTTTGTACTTCATTCCTGCATCCCCCTCAGTATCTGAAACAACTGCTGCCATTGTACCCGATCGAAAGCTTTCTCAAAATCTATGAAAGCAACAAAGATGTCCTGGTTCTTCCGATCTCCCTTTTCCATAATCAGTCTTAACGCCAAGATTGCCTCACGAGTGCCTCTTCCCTTTCTGAAGCCAAATTGGTCTTCAGTGAGTGTATCCTCAATCTTCCCTTCTATTCTTTTCAAAATTATTTTTGCCAGTATTTAGGAGGCATGGGAGACAAGACTAAGTGTGCAATACTGTTCACAGCGTTTTGCTGTGGTTTTTTTTAGGTATTGGTACAATGACGCATTTTTTTTAAATCTTCGGGTAATTTCCCTGAGCCATAGATGGTACACACCAGCTGATATAAAGTGTTCTTCATACCATCACCAGATGCTTTGAAAAGTTAGCAGGAAGCAAGTCAATGCCTGCAGCCTTCCTGTCCATCATGGTCCTAACTGCATAATCAAATTCATCTCACAGAATACTGTCGCCTATATCTTGTTGGTCTATGAACCCCTCATCTTTGATCATGTCATTCCTAATCGTGTGTCTGTCTTCCGCATACAGTTTATCCAAGTATAGTCTCCATGTCTCAGCTATTTCTTCTTGTTCATAGACCATTTTATTGTTTTCATTTAACAGGGCGTTGCATATCATCCTCCTATTCTCAAAGAAACACTTCACTGTTTCATAAGCTGCCTCAACCTTGCCGACTTTCATGAGGTCCTCAACTTCCTTGCACCTGTTTTGCAGGAACATTTCTTTGTCCTTTCTCGACTTCCTGATTACTGCATTGCATAGTCTCCTGTATTCTTGCTTTCCCTCGTTTGTTGTAGCTTTTTTTAATTCCCTTCTTCGTTCTATCATTAATATTTGTTCTTCAGTCCCCCACTCTTTATTTTTTATAACTTTCTGCTTTCCAAGAATTTCGTCTGCGGCCTTTGTCATCTCCATTTTGATCTTAGCCCATTTAACTTCAACATCTGTGTCTTCCTCAATAGCCATACTCTCGTCTGTTTTGGCAGCAAATAATGTTCTTATGTTTCCTTTTTTTAGTTTTTCCAGGTTCCATTTTGTGGTCTTCTTTGTCTTTTCCAACTTCTTAAACTTGAGTTGGCATTCACTCATGACTAAGTTGTGGTCAGAATCTATATTAGGACTAGAGTAAGCTCTGCAGTCTTTAATTTGGTTCCTAAATCTATTTTTGACTAGAATGAAGTCTATCTGGTAACGTTTATGATCACCAGGTGCTCTCCATGTGTAACGTCGTCTCTGATGGTGTTGAAATAGGGTGTTAGCCACTACAAGCTGGTGGTTGGTGCAAAACTTGACTCGACACAAGTCGATCTCCACGCTCATTCCTTGTACCAAGTCCATAAGGGCCTACCACTCTTCCATCAGCTCCCTCTCCAACAACAGCATTCCAGTCACCCATTACAAGCAAATTAGCATCTCCTTTGATACCATACATGGCGTTAGCCAGTTCTTCATATGCTTCTTCCAACTGGTCTTGATTTGATGTGGGCATATATGTCTGTATTATCACAGTTTCTGTAGGTTTGGTATCTATTTTGACTAGTATCATTCTTCCACTATATTGCACATAACCGTTTACTCTCCTTCCCATCTCTTTGTTCAGTACCACTCCAACACCTCTTTGCCCTGGTTTGTTCTCTATGGTTCCTGTGTGAATAACCTGATAGTCTCCACTCCAAAAATCACCATTGTTGGGCCACCTCATTTCACATATTACTAAAATGTCAAGTCTCATCTTATTCATTTCAATTTTCAAGTCTTCCGTTTCGTAATAAAGTACGGACATTCCATGTTCCAATTCTTCTACGGAATTTAATAGGTTCCTTCTAGCAGTCCCCTCCTGGAGATCCAAATGGGGGACTATTTTACCTCCGGATTGTTTCACTAGAGCATGTTTCTCCATGACTCATTCGACTGCTGTTACTTGGGATATCCTGTGGATCTTTAATGTGGTGGTTTCCCCTTGCCTTCCGCATCCTATGCCGTTGGCCCTATAAGGCTCATCTGCCTTTAGGAGTGATTTCCCACTCCAAGGACAAGAGGGTGCCCTACCTTCTATCCGTTTATCCACTCTCCACGAAGTGAAGACAGTTGGCACTTGATAGACTCCTTATACCGGGAGATGTTCGGTCCCTGCGTCGTTGGCCATTTGTCTAACAAACGTTGCCCCCTCTCTACCACGAGGAACACATAATTGAAGGGTGTGAACAAAACATCTTGTGCTTGTAATTCCTAGATCATTCATAGCCTTCACCATATTTAATGGTAGATCATTTGCCCATGTGACCCGAATCACCAACTGATGATGTTATTCTTCTCTCCTGAAGATGGCAACATAGTTGTCGAAATACGTATCGAGAACAATTCTTGATATGTGCAGCCACGGAGAACCTCAACTCCTGCTGGTGGGAATTCTTCAACGGTTAGTTTGCTTGCTAACAATGGCTATTTGGAGCTTTTATCTAACTCTAATGCCATGAGACTTAAAAAAGATTTCTGGTTGTTTCTACAGGTCAAGATGTCTGTTGTACATGATAGACATGAAGCACATTTAGTTTTTTCAGTGATCTTCTTAAGAGCAGCAGAATGTATTTCAGGAACATTTTTTTCCTTGGAATGTTTTTGAGAAGGAACTGTACCTGGGATTCATAACTTGTGCAAATCTCAAAAATCCTTCATCTTCAACAAATGAAATTGGTTGACAATCTATTGCTAACATTTCAGCAAATGTTTTTTTTGATTTATTAGCCTCAACAGAATCAGAACTATTAAGGAATTGCCTTATTGAAGCATTCTTTTAAAGTCTGCTGTTTTGAAGTTTGATTGGTGGGACAGCAATCTGTTTTAAGTGCTTCATTATTTTAAAATTCTTTCTCTTTTCCTGTGTATTTCTTATACTCTTTATTATGCCTGGATTGAAGATGGTTAATCGTTGAAGTTGTTGCAAAGGATTTTGGTGTTTTTCCTCTTGAAATTTTGAAGCTGCAAATTTGACTTTCTGTCTTCAATTCTCACAAGATGTGAAAAATTCCTAGATTGGGCTCTTTTTTGAGAAACTCATGAGCTAAATGGAATTAAATGAACAAGGATTTCCCAAATTCAATTTTCAGTTACTGCAAACAGAAAATACAAATTTTTGACCATGGCAGTGCAACTTGGTGGTAGCAACTTCCGAATTAAAGGCAATAATAAAAAGTTGCATACTGCTCTAGTGAAGTTTCAGTCAGTTGAAAGTTTTTTCCCGATGTCACAATAATATTTTCATTGTAGTTAAGTTACGTCTACAATGAGACCTTTTCGTGTCACCATTGAGTGCACAACTTGGATTGCTGCAGAGTGTACGTGGGTATACTTAGACTGATGTAGCTAGATCTTTCAGCAGTGCTGTTCTGATATGGCAATGCCGAATTCCCTTGGGATGGATTCACTCAGCGTGATGAGATCAGATTAACGACGTAAGTTTTTCTTATAATTCATTGATATGGAGCTTGTTGAGGAAGTGGATGCCATAGTTCTTGTTAAACAGAAGTGCAAACTCTGAGAAATCAAATAGCGATACATTGGAGTAATCACTAGGACAGAGAGTTGGTTCTGTTTGTTTTCAGCCATTCATCCATTCATGTTAACTAATTTTTCGAAATTAAAAGGCAATCATTCTAACGAAAACTGTGGCTATGTGTGGACAAATGAGACAGTTAAAGCCCTAGCTATTGATGAAGATGATTTTAAATGAACAAATGGGATTAATACAGTGTTTNGATCAATTGGAATCGATTTCTAGGAAACATCTCATGAAACCAGCTGATGTATTGCGATTTTTGAGTGAACCAATAGGATTCAATTGTTGGCCTTCAAATTAACTTTGAATATAAAATATTCAATTGCATATTCAAAGTGCATGAGATAAACCATTTAATTCGGCAACCGTTATTTTTTCCCAATTTTTTGCACGAGCATTTGTAGTAAGACGTCCATCACCACTGAGAAAGTGTCGAGCATATGCATTTGTTTCCCTAACTATTTTATTCAATAGAAATTGCATAAAAAATAAACGAAAGTATTGGATTGGTTGTGCATCACGTGGCGGAGCATGCTTCGGTCCTGTTGTCTCTAGAAACTCAATGGGTATCTTTGGAGGGTTATCACCATTCACTCTCACTTTGACCCAATCGGCTTCGCCTGGATCAGCATTTCTATCCTCTTCTTGGTCAGACCCACATGAGTCATCTCCCTCTGAGGGAGAAGAGATCCGACGCCTCTTTGTCCCTGGCCTTGAGGTGTAAATGAAAGATTCTTCACTGCTAGAGGAAGAAATCTCTTCATCAGATGGCAAATCACTGCTATCATCATTAGCGATGAACGCATCTTCAATATCCTTACTTTTCAAATACTTTGACATTTGTCACAGGGGCAACCCTAAAATAGCATTTTCTAAATTGTATCAAAAATGAAAAATTATAAATCGCAAATTGCCGTATCCACTCGTCCAACACTAAACAAAATGTAGAAAGAGGGGCGCATAATTCAGGAAAATTTATTTAGGTACTTGAATTAGTAAAACGTAACTATTTTAACGTACTAGACTTCTGTAAAAATTGAACACCACAGGTTTTTCAACGATTCTTAGTAAAATTAGACGGCAGGTAAGATCTAGCAAATAAATAATAAGGCAAAATGCGATAAACAGCATGAAATTCACTAATATATATGAACAAGTAAAATTCGTGAAAATATAATGATAGCTATAAAAACACGGAAAACTCGTATTCTATGATAATGTAAAATTGTAAGATATATCATTCGTCAACAATTACTTACTCAAAATAAGAAGAATATTTGCTAATCTTGCTGGAAACTGACGCCGTAAAATAAATACTAAGGGCCACACAGAAAACAGTCCAGCGGGAACTCTAACCAGTACAAGCTCTAACCAGCACGAAAGATAGTATGATACTGGCCCGAGGGTAACTAAGAAGCACAGGAGAACTCACGAGGCAAGCACAATGTGAACAATCAGCATATATAGGGAGAAAATCTCTTAGTAAGCAGCTGAAATAAAGCACACGCCGATAAATGAGACGGGAGCCCTTGAGTGGGCCACATATGACGAAAAAAAAGAAATCAAAAAAGAATATTTGCAAATCTTGCTGGAAACTGATACACTAAAATAAATACAAACACCCGCAGAGAAAACACAGACCAGAGAGAGCTCTGACCAACACAAAAGATGATACTGGGCCGAGCGTAACGAAAAAACACGGGAGAACTTACGAAGCAAAAGAAATGTAAACAAACAACATATATCTTAAGGATAGGATTAAACCATCTTAGTAAGCAGCAGAAATAAAGCACAAACCGATTAATGAGACAGCAGATGTTAAATAGACATCATATCACAAAGTAAAAAATGTCAAAAAAGTTGGGCCTATAAATCGGCCCGTGGCAGTTTTCGCACATCCAACAAGGGCCGATATATCGGCCCGCTGGCAGTAAAAGGGTTAAAGAAAACTTTGTATTTACGTACTCGATCCTGAGTGTAAAAGCTGTCCAGAAAAATAATCTTTCACAAGGATTTCCCAAGTTCAATTTTCAGTTACTGCCTTCAGAAAATACAAATTCTTGACCATGGCAGTACAACTGCATAGCAGCAACTTCTGAGTTAACGGCAACAATAAAAAGTCACTTATTGCTCTAGTGAAGTTTCAGCCAGCTGAAAATTTTTCTCTATGTCGCAATAATATTTTCAATTTAGTTAAGTTACTTCTACAAGGAGACCTTTTCGTGTCATCGTTGAGTGCACAGCCTGGATTGTTGCCGAGTGTACGTGGGTCTACTTAGACTGATGTCACTAGATCTTTCAGCAGTGCCTTTCTGTTACAACAGTGCCAAATTCCTTTGGGTTGGATTTGCTCTGCATGATGAGATCAGATTACCGTCATAAGTTTTTCATAAAATTCATTGGTATGGAGCTGGATTTGAGGAAGTGGATGCTGTGGTTCTTGTTAAACAGAAGTGCGAACTCTGAGAAATCAAATAGCGATACATTGGTGTAATCAATAGGACAGAGAGTTGGTTCTCGTTGTTTTCAGCCATTCATGTTAACTAATTTTTCGAAATTAAAAGGCAATCATTCTAACGTAAACTGTGGCTATGTGTGGACAAATGAGACAGTTAAATCCCTAGCTATTGATGAAGATGATTCTAAATGAACAAACGTGATTAACACAGCGTTTGACCATAGCTCTGTTAAATTTCAATTAGACGAAGGAGAATCCACAACAGAGTTTAATACCGTCAGCGAAAGTGGTTTACCAGCCAGAATAGAGAAGAATTTGATTAATTAAAAATTCTGAACGATTAAATTCCTTATTCTTAAGTAATCCTAAGGGAATTATATATTTGAGATTTGCAACTAAACAAGGGGAAAATCTAAACATATTTTTTTTTAATGGAAAGGAATTCTGCCGTTTATATCTTTATCCTCAGCATATCGCGCTGAATCGTTAGTGTTTGGCAAAAGAGAATTGCAATTCAAGAATTCAGAAAGTATGATAGAAAGTCATCATTTATTGCCATACATCCCCTTTCAAACCCAAAACATTCAAAAACCAGCAAGTACTAACAAGTGCTTCCTTGGAAAACTACAAGAAGTGAGTGGTGTCCTTCCTATATTATACTTTGGAATGTAACTATTTTAATCTCGGAAAAGGAAATTGTCTTTGAAGCAAATTTTTGACACCTTTCCAAACCAGTGAGGTATGGATTTTGTTTGAATCCGGTTCCCTGATATTCCTCAGCAATTTCTTCTATCCCCTCACTGTCCTCAAGTTCCAAAACATATCCCCCCACCATTGTTTATCTCCTTATCTGCAAATCACATAGTACCAACAGAATTTTTAAGTGCTATGTTTGGCCGATAGAGAAGCGACAGAACTTGCCCATAGACTTTTGCAAGTGACTGTGCATATTACATACACAGCAAAAATATCCAAGCCTGTTAAAAGGCAATGAAACTACTTTGAAACTCTTATTGTGGTTTCAAAGATATAATAGTATAGAATTCATCACATTTTTTTCTTTCCTGAATTGACAGAATCTTCAAAAATAAAACAAAGCTGGAATATATGCCAGTTAATTAATGATCGATAAAGTCATGCTGAAATCTCCCTGAAGACCCTAGTTAAAATTTTAATCAATAAGGAAACGGAACACAGCTGTAGTAAGACATAAGACTCCTAATAGCTGTTGTTTTCAAGCAAACTAACCATTGAAGAATTCCAACCAGTATGGGTTGGGGTTCCCAGTGGTCGTGCTTTGCAAGTATTGTTCTCAATACATACTTTGGCAAGTATTTGCCATCTTTGAAAGAAAAGAATAACTAACTCTTAGTTATTCTTCTCTCCTGTTCATATTCACTTATTCAGTTCAGTTCATATTTGTAACTTATAGAATGTTACAATTCTGCAATTTCCATTTATAACATATAATATCATATCTTCAATGAGAGAAATGTTTACCTAGTTATATATGACAACTTTCAATTAGAAACGTCCCTCTTAGTTTTAAGGAAGAATGGACTTGAAAAAAGTCTGATGGGACCGGGAATCAAACCTGGATCTCCCAATTGCCAGTCAGGTGCTCTATCCGTTGAGCTATCCCGGCTAGCTCAATGGACAGAGCACCTGATTCCCAGTCCCGTCAGACTTTTTTCAAGTCCATTCTTCCTTGGGATTTTTCCTGGTTGCGCACCATCTTGCGCAAAATCACCCTTACCCGTTTTCCTGTATCCCTCTTAGCTTTTTGCTTCTTTTACACAGTTTTGTAGGTTCTTAATACTTAATATTTGATGTATAATGTTTATTAAATTTGCAGATCCCAACATCTTGGTTAACACTATTCGACCAGGCATTCATTTTGGCCCTGATTCCGATTATGAATACAGTTGTTTATCCCACTTTGGACAGATTTGGCATCAGAGTCACTTTACTCACACGCATCGGTAAGTCGCTCCTTCATTTAACCCCATTTCAACAATTATGAAATTAAGGGATGAAATATTTCATGCTTTCCTGGCTGCAGAAGAAGTTCTCTCAGGTTCCCCACCAGGTTAGATGATCCGTTGCTGATGTTTCGATAGCTAACTCTGCCATCATCATCAGGGCTTTGAGTGAAACGTCGGGAATGGATCATCTAACCTGGTGGAGAACACAAGAGGACTTCATCTAAATTAAGGAATGTTAATTTTTTATTAAATCTTAAGACTTCCTCTGTTGTCTTTTTGTACTGTCAAAACACATTGTTATTAACGTTTTATGTCTCCTGTTCAAGAAAAGAAGAATTACAGAATCCAACAAACATAATTGTTCTACATTAAGATTATGTGTATGGGCCATTCCACAGAAATTGACCTCTATTATTTTAATTTTCTGCTTGGTACATTTTAATTATATGTAATATTTTTGTTGTCTTCCAACAACAAAGAAACATTCAGGAGTGAAAAATAAGAAACAGTATTTCTCAGTTATGGACAATATGAAATGATATGGGAAACCGTAGTGCAGGTGGAGGTGACATTTCTACTGTCCTGAGAACAGTAATGAAGAGACATGTAAGAGTGTGGTTTGTATAAGAGAGCTTGGAACCTACTCCTCATCTCCGCATATTTTCAAAGGAGCATAAATATGCTTCGGCCAAGAAGAAAGGCGAGACTTCGAAATATCTGGAGGAGCAGATGTTGGTGACGCCGCACTGGGACAGAGTTTGCGGTTTTGGGGCGTCCCTTTATTGGGGGCAGTCGGTGGAAGGATGCGGGCTAAGGAGGGCTTGAAGAAACCCCAGAGGTTTGTTGTATGTGGCAGAAGTAATAAACCCATTGAAAATCTACTCAACCCTCGTGATTTATCCCATTATTCCCTCTTGAGGATTGCCGAAATCAGGCTGTTCGAACCTCATGTTACATTTGGTGTCAGAAGTGGGATCCTCATAAGCAAGGGAATATGGCTAGTCGGGTAAGCTTCGGGGGAAGGGAAAGAGAACTCAAGGAGATATTTCAGGAGTTTGACAAGAAAATAATTCGCCTTGCGGAGGAGAATCAACGGCTGCGATTGCGAGTTGGAAACGAGGCTAAGAAAAGCTTTGCCTTGCTGAGTACGGTAGCGAAGTTCCACGGAAGGCCAGAGGAAAGCGTGGGGACTTTCTGCGAACAGCTGGAATTAGCTGCGGAGCTGAGTGGTTGGGATGGAGTGGAGACATTGAGGACCACAAAATTAAGCCTCAGCGGGGAAGTGGTAGAGTTCGCGCGGACGAAGATCGAGTGTCGAGAGGCATCAACGTTTGGGGAACTGAAGGCCCACCTTCTTAAAAGGTACCAATCAAAGAAAAGCTCACGATTTTTTCGGGAGTTACTTTCGACCCTTCGTATTGGTGCAGCAGAAGATGTGGAGACTTATGCAGACAGGGTGAGAAAAGTAAACGCGAAAACGTATGAGGCAGTGGGGGTGCCAGAATACGTTGCTGTACGAGGCGGACCAGCGGGCCTTAGACTCATTCTTAAACGGATTGTCTGGTGCATTGGCAAGATTGTGTCGCTTGTCAATGCCTAAAACATTCGACAAGGGGGTGGAGGCTGCCATCAGAATCCAAGAGGTGGAGCGCAGCCAGAACTTTGGTCTGCGGAGATTTGGTCCCACGACAATTTGGTCCGTGACGGCTGGGTCAGTGGCGGCTGGGTACTACAATGATTTAGTAACGACACGCGATAAATTGGTTGTTGAGCAAGGCTGAGATTTCTCATAATTAATTGTTATTGTTACTGCTGGACAGAATGCAATAGTTTTGTTAGTATTTAACCTTTTGTTAAACAATAATTAGTAGTATGCCTTACTGGAATCGGAGCGTGCAACAGTTATCTGGGTAGGAGTAGCGCCTATTCTAAGATTCTAAGAACTAGAATCCTAGAATGGCCCTAGATAGAATGCACCCTCTAAGGAAGCGCGAGAAAGAAATCATTCTCAACGTAAGAAACTTCTTTCCAACAATGAAGACAGGAGAGGAAGATGTAGATTTAAATCTAGTAAGAGGTTGTGGTTTCTGGGGCGTCCCTTTTTTGGAGGCAGTCGGTGGAAGGACGCGGGCTAAGGAGGACTTGTAGGAACTCCAGTGGTTTGTTGTATGTGGCAGAAGTAATAAACCCATTGAAAATCTACTCAACCCTCGTGATTTACCCCATTATTCCCTCTTGAGGATCACCAAAATCGGGCTGTCCGAATCTCGCGTTACAGTTTTTCCTTAAAAATTTTAAAATTGTTCCTTAAAATGTTATGAAATTGAGTTATATTTCTTTAAAAAGTAGTTGAATTCAGTGCATTTATAGCTCAGGATGTATGTATCACTTAAGCACTAATAAGACTTCCTTTGGGTCTGTTATATTTGAGTTTCCCTGAAAAACCATTGCTGTGGTTGATAGTAAATAAATGATTTTCTGGCTGTATTTCAGTGAGACTTTTTAAAGTGATGGTCTGTAAATATTATTGAATGCTATGATGCAAGTAGGTAATGTATTCCTTATTGTGAGATTACTTTCAGGTTTAAAGATCTGTTTTCTCTATTTTCTGTTGGATTTTTCTTGGGATTAGGGAGAAAGAAAATGTGAACTTATTCTTGAGATTGGAGTTTTTCTTTGAGGGCTTCAATTTTTGCAGTTACTCATTCATTAACTAAAGCGATTAGGTAAGTAAAATTCTGTAAGTAAAATGATATATAACATATCATATATTGATAAAGTACTGCATGACCTACTTGTACTACCCTACTCGAAAATTAAGTAAATGTAAACAAATCAAGTTTTCCAGAAGAAAGTCAGCTGAATTGAATCATTATACACTGAATAATGAAACCCTTCTTACTGTAATCAACTGCAAATATCTGGGTATTGAACTATCTGAAAATCTCAAATAGGGAAGTCACATTGAAGATATTACCACAAAAGCATATAGAAGTCTCCACTTTGTAATGAGGAACCTAAAACAGAGTGGGAAAGGAGTCAGCGAAAGGGTGTATAAATCTGTGGTTAGGCCGATTGTTGAATATGTGATGAGTGTTTGGGACCTGTATGAAACGGACCAAAGTAAGAAACTTTCTCTCTTCTCTCTCTCTCTCTAAAGGAAGACTTTTAGGTTAACAGGTGTATTCCACTCGTGGAGCTGTAAAGATGGCTGGAACAAACTATGAGAGAGGATTCATACTCCGAATTATATTGGTCGTGGCTGTCACATTAAAAATTAAGTAAAGGGAACAGAAAACGGATGTGGCAAAGTATTCTTTTATCAATATAGGTATAAAGGAATGGAATGCTTTATCTGGAGAACTTCTCAATCAGTGCCAAAAAATGCTAAAACTTTCAAAACGAAGCTGAATAGTTTATAAAATTTTAATTGTTTGTATTTATTATAGTCATTTATAAATTCACATACAATTTATATATTTTCTATGTTAATGAACGATTTACTATGTATGATTTTATATGTTGCATTACTATGTTGTATTAACTATAATTATGTAATTATTGTTAAGTTCTGTTCTGTCCATGGGAGGTTTTTGGAGGGGTTTTCCTCCCGTCTTTGGGAGATCTCATTATTATTATTTTTCTTATTTCCCCTTGACCATTTCCACCTGATCCTTTGACCAAATTGCATTGCTTTACTATTAAATAAATAAACATTATTCATGCTAGAAACATATAACACAAATATGAAACTATTCAAAACCTTTATATGCCCAATGACTTTGGAATTGGAATAAAATCTGTTGACTCAGGCTTCAATTGGTGGAATTCTATTATATAGGAAATATTTTTATTTTTCAAATGAAAGCCTATTTTTGAGTTCGAAATTATGAACTATTAATTCTTTGATATATTTTATTACATCCTTGTAACATCATCATATGATAGTAAATGGAATGCCATGTATGGTATGAATTTGCCTTGTTTAATTACTGTGGTTTTAAGGCTGTATGTTATATATTTAAATTATTTCAGCATGTTGATCAATCACTTATCAGTGTATTTGTATGCTTTGATAATAATAGTATCATTTGTAGATTGAATCATTGTTTCTAACAAGCCATTAAGATTAAGTTAATGACCTTCAGTCATTTAATGTTGAACTTGTGTGCCACTGTAATCAGAAAAGAATAAGTTCCACCAATATGTATCATACTATGGTTTGGCATGTTAGTCCCTATTTTCAACAAAGATGGATCTTATCCTACCAAAGGTTCACCATTCCTGATTTAGTTGATTCTCTTTCATTGAACAGCAATTGGGATGGGGTTTAGTGTTACTGCTGCAGCAGCTGCCGGTTTGCTGGAGTATTTTTCACTGAGACGTTGGGCCCAAGGGTACCATGTAATCCAAAACATTGGCAACTCTACTTACAATGCAAGTGACATCTCTATTATGTGGCAGATTCCTCAGTATTGCCTTGTTGGTACAGCAGAAGTTTTTGCTGGGGTTGCTGGTAAGACAGGAAGTGTATCTCTTGCAAAAGTGTACCCATTTAGTGCGATAAAGAGACATTCATCCATCTTTAATTATTATGATTTTTTGGAAAATATTATTCAGGATAGAGTATAATTTACTAATTCTTAATTAATATTAGCTTTGTGCAATTAATCCTTAGAAAAAGATAGAAAAACTATTTTGTCTAGATAAAAAAAAATTCAACACAATCTCCTTTTAACTCTATACACTTTTCCAAGCACTTCTCCAACTTTTTTATGCTGTCCGAAAAGTAGGATTTTGGAAGGTCCTCAAACTAGGCATCTGTTTGGGCAATGACGACCTCGTTCAACGTGAACAAAATAGGAGTTGCCCACGCGATTATGTTTATTCTCCTCGGAGAGAAAACGTAGCACCCATTTTGCTGAGATTTTTTTCACACTCAATTTTCCTGCAAAATTGAGAACACTGTACCTTGCAATTTCCCAGTGGCCTCAAATATTTCATGCACTTTGGTTAGTCGATCACTCAAGATCATAGAGTGGATTTTGTCAATCATTTCGGGGATAGTCATTTCCACTGGAGTCATCAAACTCAGCTCTGAACTCTTTCAGTGATAAGTTTCTAATCGCTGCTCAAAACTCACTTTTTTCCATTTTTCTGAATAAACAAAAGTTTTTTGCTTCAATTGACAATGAAAAAGAAAGCATGTAATGGATATAACTGAGACTTAAACAGCTATCTAGTGGGTAATGACGCTAACTAATAACAAACCATTTATGATACTAGGAGTGCCATCTCTTGGATTTTCTAAGTACTTATTGAACAACCCTTGTACATTGCTTTTATGACCTCCCTCCCGTGCTATAGGAATGTTGTGTTTCCAGGTGCTGTAGCATTAGTACTAATTATGGCTTAAAATCATTTTTAGGGAAATACTATAAGCTTATTGACTCTTATCCTGCCAATGCAATACATATGTAGTATCAAAAATTGTCTCAGAGTTGATGTATTGGCCCACCTTTTCCACAGTGAGGTGCTTTCATACGTGAGAATTATTTGTTTTTTTACACACTAATCTCTGTTGTTAATTCACGTTTATGAAAGAAAATCTACAGTAATCACCTTATCTGAAAATATGTGTATCTTTCCTACCAATGAAACAATAGTTGGTATTTCAATGTAGTTTTCTGCCTGCTGGAGTCCCAGCTGTTTTTACTCACCACAAGGTGGTGTTGAATGACTTACAACTTCAGTATTGCCAAAAATAATCTTGAATTTTAAATTATCTCGCCTATTTGTGTATTCCAAGTTTTCTTTATAACAACTGTAACAGAGTTACCCCTGAGTGCTTTCAGTCATCCAATGTCAAAAGCACCTGAAAAGTTATCCAAGCTAAATAGCATGTTTTTAATTTGTCTAGGTTTGGAGTTTTCCTATTCAGCAGCTCCAAGGTCATTACAAGGAGTGGTTATGGGCTTATTCTCTGCAATGGAAGGTGTGGGCTCTTTCTTGGGCATTACCCTAGTTTCTGCAATTGGTGAGGCCTGGATACCTGGTGATGCACACCACTTCTCTGGTCATCTCGACTACTTCTTCTACCTGCTGGCATCGCTTCAGGGAATTACTTTGATCCTCTTCTCTGGCTGGCTTGCTGCTCAGAGTGTAACTCCTAGTCAAGGCAAATCCGGAGATGAAGACGAGGGTACAAGTGTTGACTCTGATGTCATCAGTGCAAGTACAATTGGTGTTGACAGCAGTAGCACCCTTCACTCCTAGTACAACTCCTAAAAATTGCTCTCCCTGCTCGACTGGTAGATCATTTTCAATCTGTTCATTCACTTTCATTCAAATGGCATTCTGAATGAAGTTCTATTTGTACAAAATCAGTTGGCCATACCTCTTACTGCATGCAAAAGTTGATTGCTCTTGAGTAAGTGAATCAGTCCATTGTTGGTTTACAAGCCATATTATATGAATACAAAAGACTGTTTTTTTTGAAAATTGATAGACTAAGAAAATGTAATTCAGAATCTTCTGTTCTTTATGTTCATATTTTAAACTGAACCCTTGCAAAAAGCTGAGAATTAATACTCGAAAATGGCCTTTGATGTGATTTATTTCACTCTGTATATTGATCTTCATTATAGTTCTTGTAGTTAGGTTTGGACCATAGTGATTTAAGATAATGCTTAATTGCATTTCTTAAATAATTCATGGCTGTGCTGGTGTGAAAATTGAGAATATTGCAGAGCTTGTGAAAGAAGGTCAGAGATGTTTTGTTTAATAAGTAATAAAGACATAAGATTCTCTTTGAATACCTATTGAAAATTAGTTTATTTATATTTTTATATACTTGTACTACTTTCTAAGTCAAAATTTATAAAATCTCTGCACTGATTATATTAATCCTTTGAATAGTTTTTGGCATTATAAATAATATGATCCAATAATTTGTTATTTAGCTTTGGCTATGGCAATGATGGAATTGCATTGTATAATCTTGTTTGTTATGCCATAAAACTCCATTGTTAAGTATTGCATAAGGACATACAAATTTATTTACTGTTTATTCTTGCATATAACAATATATTACATAAATGCATTTTTTGTGTTATCTTCTTTTTTTACCTAACGGTAAAAAAATCTAATCTTCTTTAATGAAGAACAGCTGTTATATCTTCAGAGGTTGTTATTTATTAACTGGGGCTGATAATTTAAATCCACTGCTTTGGCAAGAGATGAGGCATAAAGATCCAAGCGTTGTGTCATCTGGAAAAAAGTTGCCTTTAAGTACAAAGATACCTTTAATGAATACTGAGTTACTTAAGGTGTTGTTAATTTTAAGTTTTATCTGGCAATCTCTTTTGACATAAGTAGCAGTATTACTCTGAAATCATGCATTTTTTGAGTGAATTTCCTTTTAAATATCTGCAGCTTACAAGGAGAGGACAATACAAGTCAATTGATTTGATAAAAACTGAGAGGAAAATATTCCAAGGTAAAAGAAAGAGACAGAACTGTTTATTACTTGCTGTTGCATTAATGTGGTTGGTTTGGACCAGTTGGTGGTTTTTCCTTCTCATCTAAGTTTTTTCTGTTCCATCATTTTCAGATTTGTATATTCCTTGATTTATTATTACCACCAAAAAACCTTTATTTTTTGACTGAGAAAAAAGCCAAGTCCTGGCCTTGGTGAAAGCTACCAAATAGGCAACCAACTTAGTGAATTTGCTCTACTGACTAATGAAAGAGCAAGCTACATTTAAACTGGAATCCTTCGCATATAAAAGAGGAGTAATTTAAGGTTGGCATAATGGATAATATCATTAATGTTAAGTTTATCAGATAATTATTTGGATGGTGCTACCCATATTACTTTGAATACAATTATTTACATAAATTTGTGTTCACAAGAATTTTGAAAATTTCTCTGAAAAATGAATTTACAGCATCTTGAAAACAGAAAGGAAATCATTGTTCCTCTTACCCTAAAACCCCACACATCCTTAGCTTGTCTGCATAGGTTGAGGTCCATTTCTGCAATCAATACACCATCCCTTGTCCGTGATAAGCCCTAAATTGGAGAAGAAAGAAAATTGTTGACAAAATAACAATTTCCCTAAAATCTGGATATACAGAAAAGGAATTCATCAAAGGAAAGGAAGACTTTCTAGTTTTATTTGTAGTCATCTAAAAAGTCATAAGTATTTTCAAAATGGAATACACTAATAAGTACTTATTTAATGTCCCAGTTTACTATTCAACTAGAACTTTAAACATTTCTGGAGAACTAATTGGTTTCACATTGAAAATAAATTCTCCTTTGATATATTTTATCATTAATATTTGCCTAATTAATTTTATAATCATGCATCCTTAAATATTTCTGTATTTAATTATTGCAATTCTCCATAATTAACTTTACTGACAATTAGTGAAGATTGATTTATTCAAAGACCTGGTATGCATTGTATTGTTTTGAGTAAAGTTGATAATCTTCCAGCAATGGCTATGATTTTACCTCAGTTCTGCTTCCATCCGGAGCTGCAATGTAACTAGATCCATAGAAGTGACCAAAATTCCTATGAGCAGGTTGGCCATCTCCAGAAGTGAATGAATTGGGGAAGGTTTCAGTTCCCACGCGATTTACAGCCACTGTGAAGTAGCTGTTTGCAATGGCAGCATTTCTTGCTTCTATTCCCCACAGTGGCTCGCTAATGTGAATACAATTAGAGAATTGTTAAAGTACACTTAGAGATGAAAAATGTTTACTAGTGAATGGTTGATTGTTTTTGATAACCAAATCCAAAGATTATAACAATCTGCTGTTTGTTTGGGTTAAAAGTTTGGTAAGAGTTAGAAATGGAGCAGAGATAAAATGATATTCTTTAATGAAAAATTGACCACTCCTTGTTTCTGAAGTTAATCAAAATTTCATACACTTTCTATATTTTAGGGATAGAAGGATTAGGATTCTCAAGACTTCAATTGAATTTCTTATATTTCGTGGGTAATGAGAGAAAACAAAAGAATAAACTTTGTGTTTGTATATCACCTTATTTTAGACTATCCTTCCCAAATTCTCTTTTAATTTTTTATGGTCAGCCCCTTTGTTATATATTTTCAACCTATTCATTTTGCTTCACTGTAAAACTTTTGCTCGTAATTTATTTTTCATGAGAAAAATGAATGGGAATTAAAAGCAGGTTATTTCCCACTTTCTAGACATATATTTATTAAGAGAATTGGCGGTCAATACCTGCCTTAAAGTGAGAGACAAGGGAAATGTTGACATGAGTTATACTCATGTCAACATTTCTCTTTATCCTTGCATTTTTAATCATTTTCATTAGGTACATAAGCACCACAAACATGAAGAGTACTGTCCAATTTCCAAAGGCTTGCATTGGTGGAAAGAAACTATGGTAATAAAAACATTTTAAATAAAGATGCAAACAGATAAGTATGAAAAAAGCAGTCGTACATGAAATTTTTTAACTGAAAACAGGACTTTTGACAGATTTTATAAATATTCAATTGCTTTTGGCCTAGTAGCCATCTTCATCTAAGAACTTATACTACTGCACATAATTTTGAGAGTAAGTTTATTAGAGGAGAGGTGTTAGTGAAAGTGAAGTTATTTGTCATATCTGAAGATATGGCCACAATTTCCAGAATCTCAAGACAAAGAAGCATCTTCCCCTTCAACTGCCTATGGTAGAGCCAAAGGAGCTGGCATAGTCACACTCCAGGAGATAGTACACATAGTTGGTGGAAGAATACCCCAACTGGTGGTACCATAATACTTAAATTATAATGACCTTCATTCAGGTGAGTTAACCTTTACTTGGTTGTTGATTTGATGTATTTAGAGAAAATTTCTCTCATCATTCACACCACATGCTTTGGGCCCAGAAAGTACACTTTTTCCAATAAATGTGGCCTTAAAATTATACAGCATGATATTGGGTAAGAATTACAAAAATTTAAGTGTTCCCTTTAAATTCAGATTCAGAATATTCTAAAGGTGGAATCAAAAGAGGATACATTATGTTGAAGTTTAGCATTTCAACTTGAGAGATCCTCTGGTTATGATTTAAATATTCCCAGCAGCAATCTGAGAGTGGCACTCTTTTTTAAAAATTAAATTAACTTAAATTGATGTGAAGAAAAGATTTTGTTTGAAGGAAATGGCATCAGTTCAAGGAAAGACAGCTTTTTGGAGTGATTTTAAGGCTAGCATTGATGATTTACTTAATAAATAATGATAAACAGCTTGTATTATTGAAGCTGATTTTGATGTTTACAATATTATATTCTTCCTAAAGTTATAAAAATCAAAAGTACCACTATAGCTATTTACCAAAATTTTAGACAAATAAGATGGTGCTTTTCCTCTGCTACGAAAGATTAAACCTTACAATAAGTATAGGCTTAACTTTTTTTAAATTTATTTTGTAGTCAGGTTACTATTCCTTAATACTTTGAAATCAATTCTGTTTAACTAATCATAAATTAAGCCTTCAAGATGTTGGTCTGGCTTAGGCTAGAGAGTAAGTTGGACACTTGGAAAATAAAAAAAGAACATTGGCAGCAGAGGTTAACTTAGAAATCTGAAACTATTTACCTGAGAGCACCAACAGTTGCAGATGGATTGAATACAATTTCTGCTCCATTGACTCCATACATCATCCAGTTCTGGGGATGATGCCTCCCATAGCAAATATTTACAGCAACTTTTCCAAAGTCAGTCTAAAAAATGATAATTCTATTATTTTTATTATTCTAGAGGATTCTAAAAGTTTCTGAACACCTGCTTATCAGCGATGTCTAGATAAATCAGTATTTAATGGCACAACATTTTGTTTAAATTTATTATTCATTCATGTAACATGTCAATGAACATGAATGAATGAATAACATGATGAATTATGTCATCCTTTGTAACATTCGTTTAAAATATTCAATACAGCCCAAATAGTTTTAAATATCTTAGAATAAATAAAACATGAAAAATTAGTCAAATTAAGTTAATCAATTGCCCTTTTATTTTTTATGCCCAGATTTAGCAAAATATGAGAAATTGAGAGGTGAAAGTGGTGGAAATTGATTGGCATTCCATATTTGGATATTAAACTGAGCTCAGGAGAGAAATACTAGGCTCCAGTTACTTTTCTGCTTTTGGTCCTTACCTTAAATCAAGTTCAATTTCTAATGCAGGGCACATCTTTAGCTTTAGAAAGATCAATGGGAAAAGAGGAAGAAGGAAATTTGGGATGTTAACTGATTTAAAGAGAGGAAAGAACTATCAAAATGTGAAACAAAATTACAATGATGATGACATCTATCCAGACCAGCTACCTTTCCTTCTTATATTAAGCTAGAACTCTTTTTTCCAAGAAAATTTCCTCTATTGAAATGGATTAATTAATTTTTATTAATTGAGGAAGCTAATGATTTTTTTCATAAAT
>KZ308517.1:173547-218138 GCA_000376725.2 Ladona fulva
GGCATTGTTATAACGTTTACAGTAAAAGTTCAATCAGATACAATTCAAATACTGTGTAGACGTTGGGAACTTCCTTTTTTATGAAGGGAACATCCTTTAAAGAAAGGAGATTTCCAAGCTCAACCCTGTACAATCAATCAAAATTAAAATTTAATACAAATAAAGTGGAATTTAATAAAACAAAATTGTCATATAAAAATAATCTCATGAAAATAATTCACAACTTTATGCCCAATTTGTCAATTAGGTTTTCTATTACTATGTAGAATAGTTTGTTCTGCCCAATGAAATATGGTTCAAAAATTCTTTCTGGTAATTACCGTAATTATTACTGGTAATTTGTTCAAAAATTTGGTGCCAGAATACTTAAGACCTTGGGCAGCTTTCTATGTCAATGTTGTCGTATGTCAAAGGATTCGGAGAAGCATTTATTGTGTGAATGGTTATCATACCAATACATAGTAATTCACACACTATGGAGAACGATATTAATTTTCATAGGTGTATTATTATAGAAAGGAAAAGAAAAAATTTGAAATGGTTTAAATTGTGATACTGTTTAAAATAAAATTATTGGCTCAAAAGGAACTGAAAGCATAAAAATAAAATCTTCTGGGCATTAGAAAAATCGTTTCACGTTTTCATTACAATTTATTTTGTGGTTTTGTAAATTGTAAGAATTTTTATTTATTTATTTATATTCCAATGTCCCCACAAAATGGATCATTACTGTGGTGGGCTTCAAACAATAAAAAAAGATGAACACACACGAGTATTCCCTATCCGGAAAAAAAACGACTAACCAGGAATCGAGAGACTAACCCGAGACCTTGGGAATGGAGGGCTAGGATGTTAGCATGCTAAACACTCGGCCACCGCGGCCTAAAAGGTCATAGTTATTTGTTCAAGGAGTCACTTTTTATTACGTATAGTTTGCCTTATAAATACTATACGTCGTGACGACTTTCGCATCGAGTTATCTAGAAAATATTCGGAGCTGCAACCCTTAATATTAAATTTATTTAATTTACCAAAATATACTTCTGTGCAATATTTTAATGCCACAGGCCGAAAGGCGGCTTGCAGGGTACTTGCATAGACATATGACAATTTATTTAATTTACCAAAAGCGTTTAAACAAAAAGTATCACCATGTGCAAATTCATATTGCCACATTTTCTCATATTTGTCCTTTTTTCAAATTCACTCTTCACACATGAAAATGAGCCCTGGAAAAAGAATCATCGTCTTAAAATGTGCTTGCTTTAGCATGTCTGCTGGGAAATTTTAGCAGTTATGTTCTATTGTGTGGATGAATATCAGTGATTCATGTGTAGAGTATCTTTTTGTTTTTTGAGTGTTCTTTGAGACATATAGTTATCTAATGAAGTGACTTTTAAGTTAACTTTAAGGAGTTTTAAGAGGATTTTGACAACTTGTTCCATCGTTGGCTTTGGTCCAATATTTTGGTTAAACTTTCCGTTGATATTTTGAATCAATTTCCACCAGTATGAACAGGAGCTTTCACTGTGTAGTTTGTCTTATGTCTTTCTTTTGATATTGCTGAATCATCCTTTATGTATGACACAGTTTTCTATTTAATATGTCTACTATTATTCAAATAAATAATGCTTTGTAATCTAAGATTTTGTTTTTTCTTTGGTCTTTAAGTGAATGTCGCATTTAAGGACAAATTGAGAAGTATAAAGAGCAAAGAGACTAATGTCTCTTTGATAAAGAGTATAAATACCAAAACCGGTAACCAAGTTGCCGTATTGCCAGAGCCATCTAGCGCAATTTCCCTCTAACTTGATGAGTAGAGGGAGTCGGCCCATCTTGTTTCCTACCTTCCCTACTGCGCACCCCGAATAAGCGCGCTATTTCAGCCATATCTTATACATAGCGTTTAAGAGGCGATTTTTTAGGTATATCTTAGGTATATAAGAACTCTAAACCACTTTTAAGCCTAACTCAAATCAATGAACCTCATTCTTCAGCTCAAAGATAATGAAAATTAGGCCCATAAGATAAGAACATGAAGAAGTGTACAATTGGACACAAGCCTACTGGACAAGTGGACACTGATGTTACGATGGTTACAATGCACCTGTTAGTTCTTAGGCTGAAATCTCAAAATTCATTCCAAGATATAATATGCTATCGGTCTACTTTCTACTACTTCTTAGTATAGATATTAGATTATGAACATTTCTGAATGTACTAATCAACATTAGTGGAAATCTTCTAATGAAAAAATATCAAGTGCGATTCTTTTCATACTTCGAAATCATATCAGGCCTTATCTTTCTTATTTTGGAAAGCATAATGACACGATCTTGATTTTTCTATAGTAAATACAATGAATGCTTGCGAATGCTGGATTCTTAATATAAAGCACATTATACTCTTATTCCCCTTGGTATACGACTTGGGAAATACTTGAAAATGTGTCCTAAGTAAAAAAAGAGTTGCCTAATTTTTTTGTTTGTTTTTCCTTTTTCTTACAAAGCAACTAGCTAAGCAGACATTAAGCATGTTGATAATTATTAAGACGATCCTTAAAGATTGCCTTACATTTTTGAAAACTATTGAAATAATTTGTAATATTTTTAAATACATCGGATGAATACATTTTGTTTAACAAAAATATCCCTTGTTTTGTTGGTCTGATTCGTCTCAAAACACAAATTATGTCATTTACGTAGCGAAAACGATAGAAAAAATGTCCCATTAAATCCTTGTCATAGCTGAAGAGATTCCCTTCCCAGAGACAAATCATCTTTCCTATGTGGCAACAAAGCAATAATTAACTATTAACAACATATTCGTGCACAAACCAGGAGTTCAAAGAGTATATTGAACTTCTGGTTTGTGCATACGGTAAATTGCTAAATTACCTCTTGAATGTTTTCAAATATTTTTTTCACGTTGGCTGCGCTACTTCGTCAAAGTTGCGCATGGTGCGTATGTTTCATGGCTGGTTAGGGTAATTCTGTCAGGTGAAAGTAGTTGTTTGAATTGAAGTCTGTCATAGTTACTTCGGATGCTTTGTTGTGTACTGTGAAGCCATACAATTTTTGAAAGGATTTGATCGTAGTTGATGGTTTAGTCACTGTGTTTTATGTGTGTTGTGATGTCAACACCCGTAACACTCTGCGTTTTTAGGATCGAAATATGTAAAGGTTCTCCGACTTTAAATCACATTAATTTCACCAGTAGGTATTTTTCTATCTCTTCGCATACAACTGTTTAGTGGAGTTTCACATTGAAATAATACGCTGTAAACGCATCCTATCTTACAGCATCAAAATTTCTTCTTGCAATGGATTCTGGCGAAAGAACTGTCAACGATATTGCCTCAAGTAGCAAAGAAATCCCTCTGTTGACGAGAAAAGTTCGTGGTTGCAGGCAGATGCAAGATATAACAATCGAGACTTACGAAAATCATTCACAAAAAGAAATGGAAGGAGACGAAAGTTTAGATACCCAAGTTATTGATTCTCCAGTTCGTAATAATTGCGACCAAAATACTGTTAGCTCAAACGAAAGTCTCTCAAAATTAAAAGGTAATGCCTCAATGCTATCCAGTAGTCTTGCTACTCTGTCTTTAACTGTTTATTCTTATAATCTAAAAGTAAGGTAGGTGAAGTCCAAATAAACCTTAAGCAGTTACGTTATAATGTAGGTAACGACATCGCCCAGAAATTTGAAAGTGAACCGAATGATCATCCTTCGGGTGAAATAAACAAGCAGCGAATCCCCGAGAGTGTTGGATTTATTTCTGGGAATCCTTTTGTTGAAATCACGAAGGGAATTCTTCACTTGTACAAAGAGAAGTAAGTAACTTGTTATAATGTTTTACAATCAATGCGGGTTATAAAACTCCACTTCTTTACTATGTCTAGATGCGTCAGCTGAGTTGTGTTAATGTACCAATTCCTTATGTAGTATGCTGAGGTCTTAACAAATAATGTTTTAAGTACCAGGAGGAAATTCCCACGTAGTTGTTGTGAGAATTACACTGAAATTACCATTTATACCAGAATTATATTTGTGTAGTTTAATGTAATGTATTATGATCATTATTTATACCTTGTAATGTATTTAATAACATTGATCGGCGATATGACCGAAACGTCTACACCATGGAACGAAGCAACCCAGCTGGGAACCTGTGAAAGATTCCTGCATATAACTCTAATATTTCACAAATTATTACAATTATATGGTATATATTATAAATATACGAACGCGAAATTTTCTCGTTGAACATTTTCCTTTACATCGATTTGATTTTATCGTTGCTACTAGTTCGCATTTTTCAAAATTGTTATATCAGACCAAAATTTCATCTTCAGTTTCTAAATGTATTTCTTTAGTGAAGTCTTCTGTTGGAAGTTTTAGGGAAGTGAGCGAATATCCCCTATTAATAAGTTAATTCTTGCATGTTGTACTCTTGATTTCTTTCCTTGAAGAGTACTAACCCCAGTCTCCCAAAATCAGAATTTCATGGTGCAATAGCTAATTAGGTTAGAATATCTGCCCAGAAAGTGGAAGATTCAGGGTTTGAACTGTGGTGGTGTCAGAATATTTTCATGTCGATATTTCATTCTAGTGATTCTGCCTTGACTTAGTGGTAGGTTTCCATTATGAGGAAAAAATAACAGTTATACCTTAGGTAAAGAATACCTGGTTTTCTTTTTTCATCATTCTTTGTAATGTCTAAATTTCCATGGAATTTTTTCTTGGTGCACTTGTAAGAGGCCTACATGCCACCACTAACATACAAGTCACCTTATTAGCAAGATTTTATATTTTATTCCATTTTTCAAAACTATTTACGATGATATAAAAGGAGAACATTAAGAAAGGCATTTTTAAGTGAATCAACTCTCCCTCCTTAAGTAAAGTTGATCATTATTGCCTAGTCAGTTAAGCATCAAATGTTTCATTTTATATTTATGTTGCTTACAAAACTATTTCAAATGTCAAGGACCAATCTCATATTGTAGCATTTCACTATTATTGACCAGATGCAATTATTTCCAGTAAATCGACTTCAATGGAAAATGGAGTGGATCGCAGTGAAATGATTTGTATGTTAGCAGTGCCTGCCTCAGTCACTTGCCATGATCTTCTTTGCTTTGTTGCTGCATGCGAGAGGGACATTCTCCATCTCAGAATCATTAGAGATTCCACTCCCAATCAATATATGGCATTGATTAAATTCCGGTCTCAGGTATGTTTTAGTGGTTGACAATGGGTTATTAAGTCATTGGGATGAAAGCTGATAATTCTTAATGAATGAATTGTAAAATCGCTGATACTAATAACATTGAAATCTGTTAAATAGTAGTTAACAATCTCAATCATGGGTCATTCCATGTCAACTGAACCAATATTTGGGGGGACCCACACCCACCATCTCAGATCATCTTAATTTTTCCCCTGCTGCTAGTTTAAACCTTAGTTAAGAGAAATTCAAAATATGATGCCCAAATGCAAATACTTTCTAAGATATGAGTATTTGTATGCACCAAGGCACAGAGGTCAAATCTGCCTGGGTGTCAAATTGTGCAAATCAATTATTTTTGTACCCCTGTAAAAACTAAGGCAGCAAAGCAGGTAAAAATTTTAGATGCCATGGACATGTAACTCTAATTTGCCAACTACAACTTCTAAGCACCTGTAATGGACTGAAAAAGAATGAATTTAATGGACTGAATTTTATTTTATATGAAATATAAGTTTTCTGTAAAGTGTGCTTTGATCAGATTGATAGATAAACTCTTAATGAGTGAGCTCAAGCCCACGTTGACCTCAGATGACTGTTAGGTAAGAATAATTATAGCTCAATTACAAAAATAAATTTCACATGCTGTTTCTTAGGAAATGGAGTAGAAATACTCTCTTGTACCGATATTGTTGCTCTCACCTTGATCAGTATCAGTTGAGATGACTCCCACATACTTATCTTGCACTGTATCATTCAGGCAGAATGTAAGCTGAAGTATGTTGATTTCTAGAGGGGAAAATAGAAGGTGGATAAAACGTAGTTCTCCTGTTTGTGCAGAAGGGAATCCAACATTAGCTTTGTTTAGTTATCAAAACTAATTTCACTGATATCCCAATATCTTATCACATTTCTCATAATTTTTAGCTGAGATCGGTAACTCAAGAATCTTTATAGAATTACTTTCTTATCAAAAACATGGATGTATAATGATTCTTCTTAATATAATTTTGCAAAAATGCTATAAATAATTGAATTGAACAAGCATACATGCACATCTAATGGAATGTATTGACTAGTCTGGGTTTGTACTGTTGACCAATAAATTCTTGAAAAGTAATGTGTGAAGTTGACTTTTAATAATGTGCAAGCTTTGCAACTTCTTATTCTCTAGTTTTAGGTGAACATTCATGCAGGCAACCAAAATAGGAGAGCTGAATCAATCGCTTGTTAAGAAACAATGGAAAGTAAACATTTTTAAGTACCATACTCGACTCTTAAAAATGATGTATAGCCAATGTAACAAATGAAATATAAAATGTTGCTATTATTTACTTTACATAATATTAAGATACACAGCAGTAACCAATTTAGTTAGCAGAGTCATGGTGCATACACCCTCTGCCTCATATCAATTTGCACTAACTTGGTACTTATGCAGATTATCAACAAAAAGTACAATTAGTTGTTTCATTATTTTGAGATCTTGTTAGAAAATTCATGGAGATTAAGAAACACTCTTTAATGGTTGTCCCTGTTAATTGTTACTTTAGAATTTTGTTGTACTACAGCATTAATCTTAAGCAGCATTTGCAACTCATTCTGAAATTCCCCAGTTAGTGCTTTGTCTCCAGAATACAACTGCATCCACATATCAAGACTTTCTTAGTCCTATAAATCCATCCATACAATAACAATCTGCTACTATAAGAGAGTATCTTTCTGTATATTGACATGATCAACTTGTTCTCGGCAGATCCAGAAAAATAGGAGATGTTTCATATTTACCTGTTTATATAAGTCGGTGGAGTGGGATGGCATGTATGTAACTGAGAGGAAATGAGTTTTTATTTAAAGAACACAAATTCATGAAATTTACTTGCAGTATTTTAATTTTTACCTCTTTTATAAAATTTTCAAAAGAATACAATGAAATTGTTTTCATGATTTTAGGAGTAGATTCTGTATGAGATTAGTGAAAGTAATGTTAGAAAGGACTACAGTTTTTATATTATTTTTTTAAATTTATCAAAAATTTCTATCAAGTTGTTTCTTCTTATAGGATACTGCAGATGCATTTTATAAGACTTTCAATGGAATCCCATTCAACTCAATGGAACCAAATGTTTGTAGTTTGGCATTTGTTTCGCGAGTGGAGATGGTGCGAGAGGATGCAGGAGAGAGTGTCCTTTGGCCACCTCCGAATCACACTGAACTTCCAACTTGCCCTGTCTGTTTAGAACGTATGGATGAATCAGTTGATGGCATACTTACTATTCTCTGCAACCATTCATTCCATGGCAGCTGCCTTTCTAAGTGGGGAGACTATACGTGCGTAAATATTGTTTTCTATATTCACGTGCATAATGGTAGTTATTCTGAAAATAATGAGGGATAAAATAACTTATTATGTAGAGATCTTAAGCAAATCAGGTTGACTGATTTGCTTAAGATTTCTCTCTGTACATTCCCTCACCCATAATTTATTATCTCCTAATCTGCCTTCTTTGATCTCCTTCTCTGTTTTATCTTTTAAGGCACATTTCTGTTACGGTCACTCTGATTTCTTCTACTGATGCATAAGTCAACTTTATCTCTATTGTAATCAGTTGCATTTGTAGCATTAAATCAAAAGAGGGTTTAATTTATTGAGCAATAAAGTTTAACTAAGATATAGTTTACAGCTATTTTGAAAGATAAATTTCTTGTCTTGTCCAGTTACATACATTTGATTTTTACAAATTCTATATGTTCCAAGGAAAACACAAATTATTCATTATAATTAGAAATGCCCCATGTTCCATTGAACAATCCATTTTCATTTCAAATTATTTCTTTATTTATTATTTTTATTTTCACTTTCTGAATCTTTATATGATGTGAGACAAGCAATAAAGAAATTGAAAAACAGAAAATCACTAGGAAAAGATGAAATAACAAACGAAATGATTAAATATGGAGGGCAGCTGCTAGTAGAAGAATTTACAAAACTAGTACAAAAAATCATAGAATCAAAATCAATAACGAGAGAATAGAAAGAAAGCATCCCAATACCTATTTTCAAAAAAGGCGATAAAAAGGTTCCAGAAAATTACAGAGGAATCGATTTACTTAGCACAGCACTAAAATTAACTACAAAAATAATAACTGAAAATTAAAATCAGAAATAACATTGGAAGATGAACAACAGGGTTTTTGAAGTGGTAGATCCTGCAATGATGCTTTATTTGTTGTTCGCCAAAGAGTAGAAAAATCAATAGAGTACAATAAACCTACCTTCATGTGTTTTGTTGACTTAAGGAAGGCCTTTAATAGAGTTTGCCTAAAAGACCATTCTGACCATTAAAAGATAATTCTGAAAGAAAGGAAAGTTGCCCCGTCCATAATACAACGGTAAGGTGAAAATTTCTTGACCTGACACAGAGATGGCATTCCAATCAGTGAAAATTTATGATCCCTGCCTGGGCGCACATGTCATTAGTTCATAAGACAAGTTCCAACTTGTTCTCTCAAGTAGTTTGTTTACATGTATTGTTGCAGTAGACATTTTTCATGTTTTTCGTTAAAATGGATAAACTTGAATACCGTTTGGTCATAAAATTCTTTGTTTTGGATGGATTAACCCCTAAGGAAATTCATCCAAAGTTGACAAAAGTGTATGGAGACTCTGCTCCTTCAATGTCAACTGTTAAAAAGTGGGCAGCTGAATTTAAACGTGGTCGCACATCCCTCGAAGATAACCCACGTGAAGGATGGCCATAAACCGCAACCACACCGGAAACCATCAAAAAGGTGCATGATATTGTGTTGGATGATAGGAGAGTGAAGGTGAGTGAGATAGCTGAGGCCGTGGGGATATTGGAAGAAAGAATGCAAAACATCTTGCACAAAGAATTGGGGATGTGAAGGCTCTGCACAAGGTGGGTGCCGCATTTGCTGAATGCTGATCAAAACCAAATGTGCAAGAGATTTTCGCCTCAATGTTTGGACCGATTCAAGAGGGCAGCGACCAATTTTGTGCTGCAATTTGACATGGATGAGACATGAATCCACCACTACCCGCCAGAAATGAAGCAGTGGGTGGAAGCCGGTGGTTCAGCACCAAAGAAAGCGAAGTCGATCGCATCTGCCGGAAAGGTCATGGCCAGTGTGTTTTGGGATGAGAAAAGGATCCTGTCAATTGATTACCATGAAAAAGGCAGAACAATTACAGGCGAATATTACTCCAACCTTCTTGACCAGCTGGATGCCAAAATTCGTGAGAAGAGGCCTGGCTTGAAGAAGAAAAAAATCATCTATCACCAGAACAACACACCAGCTCACAAAGGTGCGTTGGCAATGGGAAAAATACGGGATTTGGGGTACGATTTGCTTGGCCATCCCCCCTATTCTTTTGATTTAGCACCCTCAGACTTCTGTTCCCAAACTTGAAGAAATTTTTTTCTGGGAAGCGCTTTGCTTTCAATAAAGAAGTTGAGAGGTCCTTAGATGGATATTTTCACACAAATGAAAGACATCTATTGTAACAATACGTGTAAACAAACTACTCAAGAAAACAAGTTGAAACTTATCTTACGAACTAATGACACGTGTGCCCAGGCAGGGATAATACATTTTCGCTGATTGGAAAGCCATCTCTGTGTCAGGCCAAGAAATTTTCACCTTACCCTTGTAGCAGTAATCCAAGATATATACTTGGAAAATAAAATAATCATCAAAAGTAATGGAGAAAACTCTGAATCAGTCACAGTTGATAAAGGAATTAGACAAGGGGACTCCTTAAGTTTGCTACTTTTTAACTTTGTTATGGACAAAATAAAAGACCTATAAGGATATAGACTTGAAGGAAACAATATATATGCTACGCTGACGATGCAGTATTAATTGCATAAAATGAAGATGATTGATGATGATACAAAGGACTTTGAAGAGATTCATGGAGATAGGAAATAAATATAATATGGAAATAGCACACAAAAAAGAAAAACAATGGTAACATCAAAGGAACCAATCCGATGTAAATTACAACTAAACAAGGACATCATAGAACAGGTAACGACATTCAAATATCTAGGAGCAGTTATAACTATAACTATGGGCATTTATATGAGGAAGTAAATGAAAAAATAATAAAAGCGGAAATGATAGGGGGCTGCCTGAACCAGACAGTATGGAGAAATAAATATTTACTAATAAAGGCAAAAGCAAGAATTTATAAAGCAGTAATTAGACCTTTAATGACATACTCTATGGAAACTACAGCACAGACAAGCAAAACAAAACAGAGAATGCAGACTGCAGAAATTACTGTACTAAGAAAAATAGTTGGTAAGACAATATTAGATAGGATTCCCAATGAAAATATCAGAGACATATGTAAGATGCCTTACAGAATGTAATGTAACAGAATTGACAAATAAAAGAAGAATTGAATGAACATATAACAAGAGTGGACGACTCCAGAGTCGTCAAGATAGCAAGGGACAGGATACCATCAGGAAAGAGGACCATAGGTCAACCACGCAAAAGATGGACATACGACCTAAACCCATAATTTAAAGGGCATAATCAGGAAGAACAGGCAGAAATGCCTAAGAGGAAGAAGAAGAAAATCTTTAACCACCTGTAACAGGACTGTTCAAAGGTGGCTGTTGTAGAAAACTTGATGACAAAACCAAACTCAGCCAAACTTTAATTTGACAAATAATGTTGTGCATAATCAGATATGTTGATGTTTTGGTATAGGACAGTTTACTTAACCCTTTCGAGACTGTTGTCGCACATAGGCGACGGTGAATTTCCTTCTCCAAAACACTGTTGTCACCATAAGGCGACGGAGATTTTCCTACGCAAAACACCTACTGCCGCCAATTGGCGACGCAGGTATATATCGTGTTTGGATGCAGATGAAGAGGATTAAGTTATAATACTCTTTCCTTTCTGACCCTTTGGAAGGGAATTTCAGACCCTTTTCTTTACACCACAGTGAGGAAACCCGGCCGTCGGGGTAATTCATTGCCCCTTTCCCAGCATGACGCCGCGGCAAACTAAATATTATTGCAGTCGTTTTGCTAAATATTTATTTATAGCTTTAATTGTAAATATTACCTTGCAAATTAAAATATTGTAGTTTTCTGTCAATGTAGAACTTTTAAACGAAATTCTACCGTCATTATTAAGGAATTTAGTATACTACCATATAAGGATAATGTTTTAATCATTAATTCTCTCAAATGAATGCAACTAATACTTCTCATCCTTCTTCTCATACCTCTAGCATATAAGGATAATGTTTTAATCATTAATTCTCTCAAATGAATGCAACTAATACTTCTCATCCTTCTTCTAATACCTCTTCCAAATATTGTCTATCAAACTTATTCGATAATTAATCTATAACGTGATTTTTTTTATTATATTGACTTCTTTTACATAATTATTGTGAACAATATTCAGTTAATTTCTCGAAGAGCACATTCTAGGCCTTCTAATGAATTAAACCTTTTCTACACGTATCCATCGAACAGTACTGTGTCTTGCATCTGCTTGAGTAAGCTAATAAATTACAAAGATGGAATGTATTAGAAAAATCAGAGGGAATCCAAGATACAGCATTACCATTTAGGCGGAATAGTAAATACCTTACTATTAAAGGTAGAATTTCGTTTAAAAGTTGTACATAATCAGCAAGACACGAGATTTTTATATTCAAGGTAATTTTTTCAATTACTAATATAAATAAATATTTGGAAAAACGACTGCATTTATATTCAGTATGCCGCGACCCCATGCTGTGAAAACGGAGGTTAATTACCGAGGGACAGTATTTCGCAATTGCGGTTGCCGAGGAAAGGGCACAGAGCCCCGCTAAGAAGGACGCAAAAGGGTTCAAGTTTATACCTGGCATCCAGAGAGAAGAAAACTTGCCCCGTATCCTGGAGAAGTTTTTCCTCGGAATGCCTTCGTAGCCTAAGAACGATTTTATGAGAATATAGCCATCTCGAAAGGGTTAATTATTACGTATGACTTAACAGTGGGGACTACAATGCAATACTTTATTTGCTATGGCTAAAACAGATGAGTGCTCTTTTATACTTCATATGTTTTGCAAATTCACGGTAATGGCCTTATCTCATATGGGCACGTTCTCTCTTTTTTTGTTGTTCATTAGTGATGTATGTACATTTACAGGATTTGTTTCTTCTCTTGACCTTGTAGCTTTGCAGCGGAAGATTGGTCTTGTAATTTGTTCATCATATCTAACATTTATTGTTCAAAGTGCCAAAGTATCAGCAGTAATGGAGATCTCAGAAACTCTTGCATGGATTATCAAAATCTGTTGCATATTTGTTTGGCTAATCAGAATATTTTAAAAGTGTTTGTCTCGTTTCGTGTACTTCAAAAATTCAGTACTTTCAACTATTGTAATATAATTAAACATCTACATTATGAACTCCTGCTAAATGAACACCTCTAATGAATGAACAGTTACTAATGATAAATTAAAAGTTACCAAGAAGTCTTTTTCTTCGGAAAGTTACTAATGATCCCACTAACTTTCTATTTAAATACATTGGTAATACTTCTTATGAGTTATGCTATGCTTAATGAAACTCCAGATTAAAGAAATGGAATATTGGTTCTGCGGTGTAACATTTAATCTCTTATAACAAAATTTTGTTAAAAATGTTTGTTAATTTTTAATTTTCATGGTATTTGTGGCTTGGAATGGTTATATGGCCGATCAGTGAATCTGTATCAATAAGCCCTTCAGAAAGGTTCTTCTTTCTTGGTACCTATTTTATCCAGTAAAAGTTGTTTCCAGTTCACTTGCATTTTGGTGGCATGGTATGGTTTATGGTTTATAGTAGTGTGTCGGAGCTTAAGTTTTACAGCAGTTTACTCTTGCAAAACTCCTCAATTTCAGGATTTCAGTGCAAACACTGCTGAATACCTTTTCACATTCTTCAGTATCTTTGGTTATTTCATGGTAAGTTTGAAATTATTCATTAAATCTGCAAAATTTGATCTCTATGCTTTCTTGAGAAATTGTTCTTTATACTCATCATGATATCTCAAATTAATTGTAAACTATCTTTACAATGTTATCTCACTTAATTTTTAGGCCATGTGTGATGGTGGAATGAAGTGGAAGAGATTCTGCTTGGAGGAGAAAAAGATCAGGGGATGAAAAAGGGAGAAGTTGCTCAAAAATTTGAAATATGGCCATCAGCATTATCTACCATCCTAACTCAGCAGTTGGTTATGTTATTGCAGCTTTGCAGGGACCCAGTAGGAAAAAATTCAGGCTAATGTCAACGAGAACCTTAATCAGGCAATTTTCAACTACTTCTCCCAGTCAAGGGCAAAATTGATACCAATATCTGGACTGATACTGCAGGAGCAGGCCAGGATCGAGGCACAAAAATTGAGTATGGACAAGTTTGTCACCTGAAATGGATGGCTCCAAAATTCAAGAAGCGTTGGAACTTAGCAACGTTGATAATCTCTGGGGCTGAGGCTGCTGTTAGCCCTGATGTGGAGCTGGAGGGAAAGCTGCCATTTTTAGTCAGCGGGTACTGCCCAAAAGATATTTTTAATGCTGATGAGACAGGAATTTTTTATAACTTACTGTGTGATTGCTCTTGGAATGTAAAAGGCGAGGCCTGCCATAGTGGAAGGATGAGCAAGGATTGCATCATGGTTCTTTTCTGATCTAATAGTGATGGCTCAGAGAAGTTGCCACCACTTGTACTTGACCAATATGCCAAGCCACACTGCTTCAGGAATATGAAGCAAATGCCATGTTCGTATTTGAGCAGTGCAAATGCTTGGATGACTGCACCAATTTTCCACCGATGGTTAGTGGGAGTGGATGCCCAAGTGGGAGGAAAAGATGGGAAAATTGTTTTATTCCTAGATAAATGCACCACACGTAAAATGGAAGATTTCATTTTAAGAAATACAAAGGTAATTTTTTTCCCCCTGAACTGCACAAGTAAACTACAACCTCTTGTTGAAGGGGTTATTTCTGTTGTAAAATAGCCGTATGTTAGTGCAGTATTTGGTGTGCAAGGTAGAGAGCTGCAGTAACATTAAACTCCTCAAGTGGAATGTACCACAGGCAATGCATTGCTTGTGTGAGTTTTTTAAGAGAGTGACACTCCTCACTATCACAGATTGTTTTAAGATGGCAGGATTTCCATCCAACAGTGTAGTTGAGGAGGTAAGTGATCTTTGCAACAATGAATTCTGGGAGTGTTTGGAGAAGACAATGGGGACTGAAGCATTGTTTGAGGAGCACATTAGGGTGGATGGTAATTTAGGAATGTGTGCTGTTAATGTATCTGAGGCACCAACTTTTCTGCAGAAAAAGGAGAAGAGGAAATTGAGTGTTCAAATCCTTCATGAGATGAGGAAGAAAGAAAAACAAAAACTTTGTTATCCCAAGAAAATAATGAAATTATTAAAGAATTTTAAAACTTTTAAATTTCTATTAATTTAAACCTTGTCCAGATAATAAACAACTAATTTTCACTTGGTGCTTGACTGTTTACAGCAGTGAGGTAAGAGGGTGGTTTTTTAAATATAATTATTTATATTTAAAATAGTTCGGATATGAAAGTTAATATTTTTGAGGTCCATGTTGAATTTACCGTGACATATTTATGCATGTTATTTCTGGAATTTTAATGGCATTTCTATGCTAATGTATAGTTATTGAATTTCATGGAAATAATTGCTTCTATTTTGCTAAATGATTTCTTGTGCAGCCTCTATTGTATTGAATTTCTCTTGAACTGAAATAGGAGTCAGTGTTTGTGTAATTCTTTTCCTGATACATTGAAAGAAAAGCATTTTATTTTAGTTGTAACAGATGTTATCTTTTGTCCCTATAGATATGCAATATGCTGATTATCTCCAAGTAACAAACTACCAATTAACAAACTGGCAAAATTTTAGTCCTAGGGATTTTGCTAATTAGAGGTTTTACCGTATTATCAAACAGTTAAAATCCATAGATAGTTTTTATGTTAATATAGGGAATACGGTAGTCATTTTAGATTACGAACTTTATTAATAATTGTGAACTTTTAATTAATGATGGCTCTTATGTTATAGTACCAAAGTCTCCTCTAAGTAAGTTTGCATTACAAGTTAAAACTCTGAAGGTATGTTCCAGTTCGATTTCCCCGTTTTTGAAATCCAAATTTTCAGTATATAAACCTGTCATCTCCAAACTGTATTGCCTACCAAAAATCCTTAAGAATGATTAAGCCATGTTTGCATTTGTTAACAATCCTACAATCAATCATAAGCTGAACCCTTGCTAAAAACCTGCATTACTTATGCACCAAAATGTGTAGGAATATTGTTGGTTATATTACTTATTCTCTTTGTGGATGTAGATATTGAAATACACCACGTTAATTAGCTGTGTAGTAAGTGTTCGAATTTTGCATGGCTTCCTCTTCCACTGCTTGTATGACTTTTCGGTGACAGGCTGTCAGCAGTGAAGCACTCGATAATTGCAAACCTGCCCCAGTAAAGATGTCCATGCATTGGTGTGTATTCTGTGACAGAATTGCATCTCAAAGATGCTGTGTTATGTGTTTGTGCACATGAACTAAAAGGAAATCCACGGAACTCAAATAAGTAAAACTCTTTGTTTTAAAATTCTCAATTCACTTTACTGTTTGATCCAAACATGATTTTTCTTTCTGGCTCTTTCATAATGTATATTCACTATATTTCTTATGTTATATTCCAAGTTAAAGTTGGCTGTTATTTCGTTTAGTGCTGCTTATTCTTATCTTCATCCAAGAAGTGATTTTTTGTGTTGTTTCACGTTCATTAAAACTAACAACATATTAGAATTTGACGTACAAAACAGACCTCTTCCAATAATTTTATCCCAAACTACTCCTTCCACCCGCAATCCAACATGTATGCAGCTATTCACCGTGTGACTGGCTGGTAAACCTACCATTAGACAATACCAGGTTCTACAAGGAGTTACTTATTTTTATTAAGAAAACTGTTAAACAGTTGGGCATCATTAATTATTAATTAATGAGTGTATTAATTAATCCCTCATTAAATAATTCACTGGTAAAGACAAATTTAGATTACTTCTGAAGAATTGCTCTACTCTATCCCTAATTTCCGATCCTTCCACTGAATGATACATCAAGTTACAATATTCACATCTCACTAAGGGCTAATCAATATCTTTAACCAAGAAAACGTTACACACAAAAAAGTTCTTTAGAATTCATTAGGTAACACAAAAGATAAACCGGATTAAGGTAAGGTGTTAAACTTTGCACAGTGAAGTTGTGCGGCTAAATCCCAAGGAATAACATGTGTGAAAAATAGTGACGTATGGGACTCAAACCCAGGTCTCCCACTTTCCGGCAGGTATCCTAACCACTGAACTACCATGCCATGTCTCTTCCACACTGTTTAGGGAATGCTTTTGTGAGCAAGGCAGGCAGCCTCCACTTAGTGGCATTCCCTAAACAGTGTGGAAGAGATGTGGCATGGTAGTTCAGTGGTTAGAATACCTGCCGGAAAGTGGGAGACCTGGGTTTGAGTCCCAGTAATGTCACTATTTTTCACACTTGTTATTACAAAAGGTAAAGGTAACATTATACAAATCTGGATTTATGAGATTAGATGCTCTGATTATGGTCTGAAGTATATATTGGACAAACTAAAAGGAGAGTTATCACAAGATTTAAAAAGTATCTTGCAAATCTGGCAGATTTCATCAATCCTGTGTTGCTAAACACATAGAGGAGTTCTCACATAAAGCTGCTTAAGAATATCTAAAACTCATTTGCAATTCCAATAGTGGTGGAAATTTCACATATTTATAAAAATAAGGATTTTCTTATTAATCCTGATGCTGACTTTAAGAATTATTCATAAAAGACTTGTCATGTAACTGTTTTTTCCCGCTTTCGAACATGTTATTCTCTCTCCTTCTGCTTGTCCTTGAGGATGCTACCATTGGTATAGAAATCACATTGTTGATGGTTTTTGGGGTTCTTTTCAATAACAACTAACTCAATCATCAGTGGCTAATTCTATTCTACTAAATACATTAATATTAAAATTTTAAAAACATTTATGACAACTGTATAATTTAACATAACGACAAATGCCATAGAAATGTTAATGTATTTTCATTTGCTAACTCAATTCCTCATATAAACCAATTTACAACATTAAGAGAGAGACTAATTGACACTATATTTGCTGAGAAAAAACTAGTCTCAGATTGACTGACCACTTAATGCTATAAACTGTTCTTGGTCTTTGTAGAAGGACAAAACTTGCACAGAAACTCTTCCAGGAATTATAAAAAGAAGCTAGTAGACAATGAAACTAGAAAACAACTTTGATGTGAACCGAGTTACATTAAAGTCAGATCAGAAATACTGACAATTGTACTAGAAAAATTGTAATGAAATGTTTATTTTGAATTTTGTAATACTCACATGCTGTTTTGTGATGCCTTAAATTTTCATTTTTTTCAAATTTGAAGGGCTGATAGCATATGATTGTGTTTTATTTGAAGTGTCTTATATTTGGATTAATTTCAGTGTGTAAATGCATAGAGGATGGCACATTGTATACATACTGTAAATCATTACAAAATCGACAGTTAAGTCTCATCTGTAACTGCTATTTTCTAAAGCTTTCTCTTAAATGTGGATTGAGTCTCATCCACAAGAAAAAGCAATAAATTTGATACCTTGATCATTAGTATTCATAGTTTTTCCCTTAATCTATAGGTGTCCTGTATGCCGTTTTGTCCAAACTCCCGAAATGTCAGCTGACAGCAGGTGTTTTGAGTGCCACTCTTCAGAGTCCTTGTGGATCTGTCTGATATGTGGTCATGTTGGCTGTGGGCGCTATGTCCAGGGACATGCGTACCAGTAAGTCTGCAATTTCTGATTATTTGCCCCTAGATTTATGGTTAATGTTTAACTTATAGAAGCTGTCCAATTTTAGGTGTTTGTGAGAACTGATTTGAATAATCTTTTGTCTAAATTAGTCAATTTTTTAAAAAGCTGATTTAAAGAAAAACTCATGTCACCTAGGGAAACACCTAGGGGCATGAATATTTGTGACACCATATTTCTAGAAACCAATTTTTAAATTTCTTGTGATGTTTTGCAAATCCTTGCTTGTTTTTTTATGAAGAGTTGATAAAACCTACGAGTTTTTTTTATTCAAAATGTTGTATGTTTTACTTTAAGTAAACAACTCATCATTAACTCCTTGAGCAAACAAGTCTAACCCGTGGCCCTCAAAGCCCATTTGTGTGGCCCGCATCACATAGCTGGAAAATAAATGAATGTTGCAAAATCACACATTAGAAATTTCAAGCATAAACTCCTATAAAAGTCAAATAGAATCATTTGATTACATTTTTTTGCAGATTCATATCTGATTGCAACTCTACACATTTAATTTGCAAGTTCACAGTCAATGTGTTAATGTCAACAGTGAATGAAGTAATAAATATACTAAAATACAATTGGTGTGTTCAGAAATCTTGAAACCTACTCTCAAACTCCCATGACAAAATAGCAATTGATACTTCATATTTTTGGTAGTTTACATGGCTTTGTTCAGACAGTGTTTCAAAGTGCATCAAATCACTGTCCTTAATTTAAGATTGCCATAATTTCAGTTTAATTTTGAATCATTGCTTGAAACATATGACTTATTAATTGATTCTCACCTTGGAAACACATGTTCAGTTCATTTAAATGAGAAATAATATCCACTAAAAATGCTAAATCAGCCAGCCAATTCTCATTTTCGAATTCTGGCACAGGTTTTCCTTTTGAGTCCATCAAGTACTTTATTTCATTTCTTAAATCATAGAAATGTTTAGGGATTTTACCACGACTTAACCACCTTACCACAGTAAGGTACAAAATGTCTTCATAGCTAGTTTCCAAAGTATTCAGAAACTCTTGAAATTGGAAGTGATTTAATCCTTTTGATATTTAAAAAGTTTATTATTCTGATGACGACGTTCAAAATATTTTCCACTTTATAAGTCATTGCACACAATTTCTCTAGGTGTATGATAATTCATGAATTGCAATTTACCCATATTTTTTGCATTGTCTTCTATTACTTTAGTTAGTACTTCATTCTTTCCAATCATAGCTGGAGCATTGTCAGTTACTATACCAGACATGATATTGAAGGTTAAGAAAAATTTTTTTATGTTGCTTTTAAAGCTTCATACAAATCAACAGACCTAATAAAGTCCTTCAGTGCAACTAATGAGGCAAGTTCTTCAGTAATATTAAATTTGTTGTCAATACCTTGAATAAATTTGGCAAGTTGAAATATATCTGTTGCAATAGTGCTTTCATCCAAAGATAAAGAGTAAAACTTGAAAGTAGCGTAGATACTAAATATTTTAATGGATTTCACTATATCTTTAATAGAAATAATAATAATTTTTGTCTGATATACTTTCAAGACATTCTTTAATAAATTCTGCTCCAGTAAAAGGTTTTAACTTTTTAGCTACTAAATTTGCTACCACATAATTTGCCTTTGGAAAATTACGTGGTAGCAAAATTTTCGTCGAGATTATGCACAATTACATATACATTTATATACCATCAAAATATTCTAATCACGATTGCGAACCTAGATGGTATTATCACGAGGTTAGAAAGACTCTTCGCAAACAAAGAGCACTGCACGGGAAATTAAAGGCCATAGAGGGAAAAAAATCAGTCTGATTCAAGTCCAAGAAAAGCATTACTACTACAGAAACATCAGAAAGCGAAATCCAAGCATGCAATGCGTAATGCTCTCAGAAATTTTAAGGAAAAATTTCTTGGGGAATGCTTAGAAGAGGACCCTAAAGCTTTCTGGTCCTACATTAGAGATGTACAGGGAAAGATAGGTGGAAGTTTATTACAATGGTAGTTGCCTAAAGGAGTTATGTTATAAAATTGATGAGTCTCTTTTCATAACCATCGATTAATATAGGTGATTGATGGAAGGAAGAGTTAGTGGCAGTTAAGTTGTCAGTGTTAACAATAGAATAACAATCTGTAATTATTTCATCTATATCTACATATATGCCATACAAGCCGCCTTTTGCTGTGTGCCAGGAGATGTAAACACCTTGCATTCAAGTTAGCTCCTTAGCTTATTGTTGTTACATATTGTTTGCAGAAAGAATGAGTCCCTGAAACGACTTGTGCTTGTGTCTATTTCTCTTATTTACACTCATTGTGAGCTTAACCAAAGTAGAAGGGGGGTCACATTATGCAAATTACATCTTCCGCAAATATGCTTTCATTAAATTTATCAGGAAATTGCAGCATGGCTTCTAATCTCCTTTCTTTCAAGGAATCCCACCCTATGCCTGAGATCATATGCATAATGCTTGCTTTTCTATCATAGCGTTTACTAAAAAATTTTATCACTTTACACAGCATTTTCTTGATTTTGTGAGTATATGTTCCATCTGATGGATCCCATGTACTCCCCCATATTTCAGATGAGGCCTGACTTAGGAAAAATAAAATTGCTCTTTAATCTTTATTCCGCATTTACTTACAATGCACTTTCTAGGTTTAAGTTATTTGGAAGAGTAATTCCAGGGTATTCAACTAACTTGACTACATTTATATTCATTCCATTAATTTTGTATGGGTGATTCTGATGAAATTGTTTCCTTTTGGAGAAATTACATCAGAGCATTTATTTACACTAAGATCTAGTTGCCATTTTGTGCACTACCTTTGAATATGAACTAAATCATTTGATAGTATAATGCTATCTTTGTTGCTTTATATTTCTCTATTTATTATGAGTCAATTGCAGATATCCTCACATTACCATCAATCTTGTTGCTCAGGTCATTGATGTAAATTAGGAAGAGTACAGAGGTCTGATTATGATGCCTTGAGGTATGCCTGAAGTGACTTTGACTTAATCCAAACTAATGCTGTTGAGTACTACTTGTTGTTCTCTTTCATAGAGGAAATCCTTGATCCAGTAACTTACTTACTTATGAATACTTGCTAATTTGTAGTGACCCTGTCAAAAGCTTTCTTAAACTCAAGGAAAATAGGGTCCACTCAGCTCTCAGCAGACTTTAAGATATTGTGGAGGAATAAAGGTAGTTGAATTTTGCATGGTTGGGCCTTTCTTAATCCAAGTTGGTTTCCTAGTTATTTATTATTTCCCAGTTATATATCTATTGCCATACACAGGCACATTAAACATTTTCAAGATAAAAATCCTTACAAATTCCTCCAAGTTCATATATCAAGGTTTTATACTTCCAGATACAGTGGTACCTCGGCTAATAAAGATATTTCATTCTGGTTTCACATTCTTTTGTCAAAATCTTTGTTATCCAAAACATGATGTTATCAGGCATCTAGCTTCTCACTGCCTTGAACATAAAGAACCCATCTGGGTTGGTGGCTGTCCCCTATGCGATGTTATCATCCACTAAAACACTTGTTAGCCAAATCCATATTCATTATCTGAGTTCAAAATACAACAAAAAGATGTTCATTAGTGGAAACATTCATTATCATGGTCACTGGCTAGCCTTGGTATCACAGCCTAGATGAGACACTAATTGTTAATTTGGAAGTGGTAATTATCCTCTTTTTTTTCTTTAAGCACTCAAATCTATTTTTCAGTCACTTCCTTGACACCCAGCACTGCTATTCCATGCAGCTTGGAAGCAACAGAGTGTGGGACTATGTGGGGGATAATTTTGTGCATCGCTTGCTGCAAAACAAAGCAGATGGAAAACTGGTGGAGGTGGGAGAAGGGAGACTTGTTGGCAGTGGTGGTAGAGGCTGTTTGGACCAAGGATGTGACTGTAATGGACATTGTGGATCAGGACAGCGGTGCGAAATGTCCGAATGCAGTTTGAGTGGGAAATGTCATCGCCATGGGTCGAGTGATGAAAAGTTGGATTCCCTTCAACTGGAATTTACATATCTCCTAACTAGTCAGTTAGAATCACAGAGACTTTATTTTGAAGAAACTATTTCAAGGATAGAGAAACAGTCTGAAGTTAAGGTATTTATTTGGTTAGCTGGTAGGCAAATTAAAGCCTATCAAATATTCTAGAAGTAAAAGTAATAATGTAAACCAATACTTATACTTGTTGCGTTGTTTTTTCTCTTAGAAAGAACTTAAGCTTAAATGGATTTTTGTATTTTGATAGCAATCAGAGCTGAAAGAGAAGGTATCAGGCATTCTGGAGGAGAACCAGAAACTTGAAGTTAAGCTTGCTACTGCTCTGCGTGAAAAACAAGCTCAGGAGAGGAAGGTGAGTGCTGACGTTGATTTTTCTCTCTTACTATAATATGCTTTGGACTCTGCAAAAATCTTTCTATTTTGGACACAAAATGGCATGAAGCTTGAAGGGAGCAAGTCTACTGCTTAGTCTGTTCTGTTCTTAGAATGTTTTGAAACACTTTCAATGCTTGGGTGTTAATACTTATTATTATTATAAAATTTATTTTTGTTGGACACTATATTAGTAATGTAGAATTATAAAGGAATGAAGTTTTTATTTCCACAATTTGGCCTGAATCTTTCACCCAATTCACTCTTCAGAAGCATTGGATAAAAGTTACTTCTATAATGATCTTAAGCTTTCCTGGTAGATACTGTGTAAAAAGGATTCTCGGGTTTCCGACCAACCGCCGCTGGCGACAGCTTTGTCACCAGATCTCACCTGGTTGGAAACCTGAGAATCCTTTCCACAAAAGTGTAGTAAACATGTGTAAAAATTTGTTGGTTCAACTATCCTCTGATGTAAGAATTTAGATGACTGCGGTATCAAAAGGAACTTGGTACTTTGTTTCTCCCATGTCTACTTGACTAATTATTTTTATTGAAAGAAATTAGCAATTATAGTGCTTAGAACAAAACATTATGAAGAGAAAACTCACTACCAATATTTATCTTAACAGAAAAATCTGAGAAAATTTTTGAATGCAAATGGAAGAATAAGTTAAGAGGAACCTGTCAAAGTCAAGGCCTATTTGATTTTATTCAGAAGTGGATCATGGTGTGGGAAAATTATCTTTCTCCCCTTCCTGTCTTCCATTCTATTTTCATATCCTTCCTGGTAAAACTAAGACTGCAGGGAGGCTCCCTCTGTGAATGGTGGGGATTCCCTCAAAATGCAATTCTGGCAACCCCTAAAGCTTAAATGCCTCAAGGGAGGGAAATGATGGAATTATGCTGCTCTCAAATGCAATGTTTTTGTCCTTGATGGAGTGCCTTATGAAACACCAAATTCTAGAAGTCACTTTTAACAACAATTTCATATACTCCAATCTGGTTTGTTGTAACACTATTCTGAATGTTAATACCACTAAGCATTGGATAGAAGTGATTTTAATAAAAGTAATGAAGAAATGCCATTCAGATTCCTAAGTTGACTTGCGTAGCAGACAGACCTTATCCTTATTCTCTTTGTCACCCTTCTCTTGCTTGATGCTGAGTTCCTGCTGTATGGGTTGCGTTGGAGGTGGTAAAATTTTTGCTGGAGCGTCTGTACATACAAATTAGATCTAATTGTGAAGATTATTTTTCTTTGGAAATATATTTGTTCTATTGTAATCACTCATCTGGGTATGCCATCCATATATTTGTCACACTGCCTCTGCTACTAGAGATATCTTTCTAATTTACTTTCTCGTCAATAGATAGAGCAAATTGCTATATTGGAGGATTGTGAATGGCTCAAACTGAGAGCCTGCTTTCACTTTGTGGGTTGCATTCACATAGCCTCTTATTCTTGCTCATGATATTTCTCTTATTTTGCATTTACATGCAAACAAAGTTGAGTTTTTCCTCTTGCATTTTTCTTTTAGTTATATTTGGCTCTCCTTTTCTTTGATTCTCCAATTCTGTGACTTCTCACAGTTTTGGTGATGTCTCAGGATCACAAGAGTACACATAACGCATCTTTTGACGGGCACCCTGCAGAATCAAAACAATCCTCAGTCCTCTTCTAATCTTTCCATGAGTGTGTTCTGCACTGTTTTGCTTGTAGAGAAAGGGCTAACAAACTTGAAAATCTCCAGTTGGCCTGTGCACTGTGTAGTTGATGGTTTTAATTTTTTTTGGAGCTTTTATTATTGTGGATAACTTGAGAAATATGTTCTCTTCTTTTTTGAAAATATTTCAAGTATTTCATTTGAAATAATTTAGCTCTGTTAAATGGCTTCATGAAACAAAAGGAGAAGAATTGTAGAAGCAGCAGAAGAGGAAATTCTTCATATTGAAGAAGAAAGTGACGAGGAAGTTACTTCCACTAAATATTTGGATGATATTTACATCAACGCTGACAAGAGCAATAGTGAAATGGATGATAAAACCGGCCTTTTGGAGGAAGAGGAGATGACCAATCAACCTGGATACCCTTACATTTGGAGAAGAAGTCTGCATAAATTCATCTTTTCAGGCAACCAGGGATTCAAGGTGGATATGGAGGATGGGATGATATTTTGAAGTGGAATAGAGTTTTTGTAGATGATGAATCTTACACAGTGATATTGGAATGGACAAATATTAATGCATGCATGCATGCATTAAAAGCATGATCTAGAGCATGGATTCAGATTGAAAAAACTTCAAATGAAATGAGTCTTGTTTAGCATTTACATCCTTCAGGGTATTGTGCTAAAACTGGATTATGTGATGTATTTTAGTTCGCAAGTTAGCCTTGCATCCCTTCTTTCTCCAAGGTTGCAAGTGAAAAAAGATTCCATCTCCTGAAATGTTTGCATTTCACGGACTACAATAGCTTCAATAAAGATATTCAATACTGAAAATATATCAAAATAGAACCTATGCTGCAGTACTTAAAAATTAAATTTTCATCTGTGTACTCTCCCAACCAAGCAATTGTCGTTGATGAATATCTACTAATATTGAAGGGTTGTTTTTCTTGGAACCAGTATATACCTTCAAAGGGGAGCAGATTTGGTTAGAAATTTTTTGTTTTGTCTAAATCTGGTTATATTTGGAATTTCTTGATTTAGACAGGGAAAGACACGATGTGTACTGGAAATTAAAAAGATGAGAATTTCAGTGCTCGAATTGTCCTAGATCTTACAGATCCACTTATAGGTGGGGGACACTTTGAATTTAGACAATTGGTGTACCAGCCTTAGATTAGTGGACGGATAAGTTGAAAATGAGATAGTTTAAATAGGTACAACGTCTTCCAATAGGAAAGAGTTTCCTTGAGCAGTGAGGCTGTCAAAATTAGGGGAAGGAGTGAAGTAATGGCAGCATTTCATGGAAAGCAGATGGTGATGAAGTGGATGGAGCACATGTGAGCACATTCCATGGGACTGAGATGTGTGAGATAGAAAAAAAGAGGAAAATAATAGTGAAACATAATTTTCAATGTCTTAATTATAATCAGTACTGGAGTGAGGTAGATAAAAGTGATAGTCTTATGAGCGTATAAAATTGCAATAAATCAGCCAAAAAAATATCTCGAAAAAATGTTTCAATTTCATAGACATGGCAATGCATAATGCTTATGCCATTTATATAAAGAATATGGGGAAATTATTTCTGGTAAGAATATGGGAAAGAATTTCTGATTACCCTTGCAGAAATTTTGATAACAAAATATGGAAAAGATGTCTAAATGAGCCAAGGAAGGCCTAGAAAATCACCAAAGTCATCCCATGCTACCAAAAATACAATTCCTTGATATTGTTCCTCCAACAACAAAGAAGTGCCCTGCAAAATTTTGTGTTATGTGCTACAAAAAAGAAAACCTAAAGTCACAATAGTGAAAAGTGAAACATTCAATAGGAAATCCGTACTTACATGAATGTGTATATTGGGTCTTAGATAAAAGAAATTGCTATTTGCTTCTTTTTTAAAGAATAGCCATGGGACATAAAATAGATTAACAACTCAGATACATGCTGAAGTAATCTAATTAATGCTCTGCAAAATTTTGATAATTTTCTGCACTGAGAATAGAAGAATGAGGAAGAGCCCAACTACCTTACTGCCAGAATTATTATTGCTATCCTGATTGTCCTGTCGGTTTGTGCCCTGCTCCTTGTTTTAGGATGTACCATATGAAAGCTGAATACCGATGGTAAAAACCCTTGCTCCTTTAGTGTTTAACTTTTTTATGTTATCAACAAAGCCGTGCCATTCTATCGCACCTGGGTGCAGGCATATAAAGGGCGGCAACAATAGCGTAGCCAACCATCGCTACTGTTATTTAACAACATTATTTGTTGTTTCATGTGTGCTACAGCTTTTCTAGAGAAGATTATGGTATTAAATTAAAGATTGGCAAGCCTTTGGAGTAAAGAATTAGGGATAACTCAAGGCAAGAAGGGAATAGTTGTTTAGTGGATGAACCGAAGTTATTCATGTTGCAATACAATTTTATTTGAAACTTTCATATCTAGTTGAGAAAAATCTATTTAATTCAAATAATATCATGTCAAGGTATGTTCATTGTGATGATGATGTTACTCGAAAGTAATGTGAACTATTAACAACTCACTATTCCATATGCTGTGTATTTACTATGTTAGCATACGGAATATGCATAATTTATTGTTACTGATGTTTTGTGACCAATGTAAGGTGGGATATGAGGTCTAAAAACACTGATTTTTCCATGTCTTTTAAAATAATTTTTGCCTATCAGGAAATTTATGGTTTTGGTATTTAATTTTAAGGACCAGCAAATAGTGTTTGCAACTAGGCAGTAGATAGGCTGGGCCCAGTTAATCTGGTTATCAATATCAAATTATTAAAAATATATTAATTATTCTCCTCAATTTTTATACTTGTTTTTTTTTTAATTTCTGCTACTTTTATGCAGATTTTTATCTATTTTCATAATATTTTATATATTATCTTGTAATCGATCAACAGGTTATATTTACAGATATGAAAAAAAGGGTATGGTTTTGGAACAAGTGTGTTTGCCAGGTGTGGATTCCTATGTTGCCCCATAGGGGGAAATGATCTTTCTATTTGTTACTATTAGCATATATCCTGAAATTATACTCAATGAAATTACATCTATATATTAACTATGTAATTCTATTGATAAGATCTTACCAATAATAACTATAGTTAATAAACTATTAAGAAAACTGAATTATCCTAAATTTTTAATTAACATTTTGTTGCTTTCATACAAAATAATTGATTTAACATTTATTCCTTTCGAATAGAAAAGTGGCTAGTCATGTAGTTCTTAGTTTTTGTTTTTCAACAAACTGTTTATTAGGAAGAAAGTGCCCACCAGCTGATTATTCCAATAAAATTAATTACCTAGATAAGTGGTTAACAGCTGTTTCTATGCTGTTAAACATTTTTCATTAAAATAATTTTATCAGGAACTATATTTGTTTATTAAGCAAGTAAATCAGCTATTCTTAATTATCATCCATGGACCCTTTCATTGTAAGCAGCCTTTATAATCAGGTAAATAATAATAATATTTTATTAGTCGAAAAACCCATGTAGAAAATAGCAAATGAACGTCAAAAGAAAAAAAAACACATATTACATTATCATAGGTACATCAAAAAACACCCTAATAGAATAGAGTGTTTCTTAGTAGCCAAGATGAAACAAATAAGGTTCACTTCAGCAATTCAGCTTGTAAATTCTTTGGTAACTTGTTAAATAGTTTTATACCAGTAACATGATGATGTTCAGCTGTTTTGGACAGTCTACATAAAGGTGTATCAATTTTATAGGTACATCAAAAAACTCCCTAATAGAATAGAGTGTTTCTTAGTAGCCAAGATGAAACAAATAAGGTTCACTTCAGCAATTCAGCTTGTAAATTCTTTGGTAACTTGTTAAATAGTTTTATACCAGTAACATGATGATGTTCAGCTGTTTTGGACAGTCTACATAAAGGTGTATCAATTTTATAAGCATTTCTGGTATTGTAGAGATGAATATCACCTCTTACCTGGAATCTTTTACACAGATTACTTGGAAAAAGGTCAAATGATAACTGGAGAATATTATGCATCATTATTGCACTGTTTGAGCAAAGAAATCAAGAGAAAAACATCCTCATTTGAAAAAGAAAGAGATCCTCTTCCATCAATACAATGCACGGGTGCACACCTGCACAGTGTCAATGGCCAAATTATGGAATTGGAGTTAGAATTATTACAACATCCACCGTAATCACCGGATTTGGCACCCGGTGACTTCTTTTTATTTCCAAACTTGAAAAACTGGATTGGTGGAAAACGGTTCATGTCAAACGTGGTCATCGCTCAAACAGATGCCTATTTTGAAGACCTTCCCAAATCATACTTGTTGGATGGCTTAAAAAAGTTGGAAAAGTGTATAGTTTGTCAAAAAAAAATCTACACAAAATAATTTGTTTTTCTATCTTTATCTAAGGACTTACTGAATGAACCTAGTAGCAATTGGGGAAGCGAGAAGCAGTGGCAGTTGTAAAACACTACAATACAAACATATGATCTTAGCAACCAAAAGTGTTTCAGATATTTTAATAGAATCCAAGAGGTAGTGACAATCCTTGCACTTCTCTTTACCCAGTTGGTTACTTTGAGCAGCAGCAGTGAACTTCTTAAAAAACATAACCCATTCTCTCATCTTCTCTATTTTCTAATCCAAAATATATTATTATCTCCTGTGGATGACTCCCTTCATGGATACTACTTATTTGTCAAGTTAGTGTGATATCTCTGTTGTTAATTCTTCAAATTCAGGTTGATGAACATACGTAATTTTTGCCTTCTTACAATACGATAAGGATATTTTATCAGCAATAGCAACGAATGTTTAGGATCAGCAAACAAATATTTTCTGCAAACTTCTCTGATACTTCCCCAATTATTCATCATATTCTGAAAAATGTAGGATACAACACTCATGGTTTAATTACGCTTTGAATTTTCTTCTGATGTCAATTCCAGGGATCTCTAAATTTGTATACACTGGAAATGTTTAGTATTTTAAGGCAATCTTTCTCTAATTCCACAACCAGGTAACACTTTCAATAACAGGAGATGTGATGTAGTTATTCCATGAAGGACTGCATAGACAATCCAAACTAGAGAGTAAAGTGAAGTCTGTAATTCAATTGATATAGAATGTGTTAGAGATGTTTAACAATGTTTACTCCACTGTTGAAACATAGATTCTTGAACGTAGACAATTCTCTTTTGTTTTAAATAATATGGCTATCAGCAGATACAGGATATATATTTTATGTTTCAGGTTCTGTCATTAATTTTTTTTACGGAAAGGTTCATTCTAAGGACATGGAAAGCAAAACATGTAATTAAAAGTTCTTTTCATTATTGCAATGATATAATTTTTATATTAGCAGATAATTAAAAGAACTTAAGTAACTTTTACTTGATACTTCCAAAGAAGAGTGAATTATTCATAAGGTTTGAGTCAAAATAATGAAATCTGACTTTCACTCCTGTCAACACTATATTGCTAAAATAGTGACAAGCATCATTGAATAATAACTAGTGTTTCAGGCATTGTTATCAATACAAAGAGCTCAACATGTTTCAAAACAATTTAAAGCAGCACCGACAAAGTATTTCACTCAGTTCTCTCCTTCCAAGAGTCAATAGAAAACAGAGAAAACTTATGACTTGTTCCTTTCAAGCTTCATGCCAGTTAGACATGTCGCATCCAAGGTAGTGAAATTTCATTGTAACTGGGTGTATGTTTGTTTGTGTTTTAAAAATATGGCCTTTAATAATAGTTGGATATGGAGAATATTTTCTTTCTGTTTTTGTAGCAAAATTATTTTGGGATATAATAATAAGCAAGCTATCTTTAGGTTCAGCAACTATCTGCCAAATTGAATGCTGTGCAAAATGAGCTCCAGGAGGAAAGACAAATGAGTAAGAGTATGCAGGAGAACCAGTTGGTGTGGCAGGAAAGAGTTCAGTATTTGGAGAAGAAATTTGAAGATCAAAAGAGAGAAAAAGAGCAGGTATTGATTGATAACTTTGCTCTAGTCATTATTTTTAAATTTTTTTCTGTGGACTTTTCTTGTCAAGTTTCAACTGTCTAATATTTACTTTAGGCAGTTCAACTCTATATTTTAGTTTTTATATTGTGTGTTCTCTTCAATGTCTTTGCACCAAAGTTCATAATTGTTGCATTAGTTATTTCCTGTGTCAGGATTGATCAACTGTATAATAATGACAGACAATGTCATGAGCTGGATGGGATATAATTTTCCATTACAGATGAAAAGTTTTAAAATTTCCCCAAATTAAAATTAAATTAATTGAAATGGGAGCTCATATTTAGGGATTGGATCAGATGGTACTATATCCTGATTCAATGTTCTCTTTTCTTTGAATTGTTGACTTTTCAAAACATAAATTGAGAGGAAATGTTTTTGGAAAATAAATTAGGTACAATTGACATAGTTTTGTTTTACTAGTCTTTTCCTCATGAGCAGTTGTTATTGCAATGGTAAATCAGCTCTTTCTTCATCTCTGATGACCCTTTATCAATAATCCTATAGATCTTATTCTACGAAGTCACACCTGCGAATATAGATTTTATTTAACAATCCTATATATCCTGTAACAACATTTATGAAAAATGATGCCATCATTGCTACAATTAAGAATGTTAATTATGAAATGTAAGTGTTCATAGTAAACTTGCAATTTGAAAAGAGATTCTGTTTTTTATTTTACAGGAAATTGAGAGCTTAAAAGAGCAGCTTCGTGATGTAATGTTCTACCTGGAAGCCCAAAACCAGATAGCTAAGTCACCTGACCGTGATGACATTGCTGGTGGGGAAGTGGTTGTGGGTGCTGGAGCACTTAGTACTCCACCAGAAGTCCCTCTAAAGGGGAAGCACAGAAGACGAAAGGGCCGATAACGTCATTCATACCATATCATTGCTCTAACAAATCAGGGTAATTATTTCATTCACTGTATTGATTCTCCTTATTTCATCTAATATGAGCATCTTTATTTCATTTTTTAAATATAGTTGAAAACAGCAAACTATGTGAAAAAGCTCTGCATTTTGCAGCAATTTAATATGATATGTTATTAAAAATATTTGGTGTGTTTGAAATACAATACAGATAGTCCTTGAGGTAAGACCAGGAATGGATACAACTGACAAGTTTTAAGTAATTTGAATTAAATTGGATATTCATTATTCTTAAAACAGTATTATAATGGATACTTAAAATGGACTGGATACTTAATAGACTTCAACTAATGTTCACTTCAGGACCCAGTATTATAACCATTTGTTAAAGTGAAGATTACAATTAATCTTCATGTTAATCCATCATATATAAACTAAGAGATTAACTATAACCTTTGCTTTAACTCAAACAAAAGAAATAAATTTTGGGCCCTAAAGTAAACATCAGTTCAAATCTATTTTAAAAGTTAAGTATATTTCCCAGCCTATAAGACACTCTGTGATTTTTCAGGTGAACGAAGCAAAGATTATACACCCAGGAATGTAAGCTGCTTAGTAGTGAAACAAACATGCAAGATTCATAAAAGAGAGTCAATAGGAAATAAAGACACAACATTGCTGGAATGACTTCTTGGGTGATAAAAAAAGAGAAATTTATGGGCCAAAGTGCAAATTTTTTTACAATTTCAGTGATACCTTAAGATATGAGTTTAATTCATTCCATGATTGAGCTTGTAATTGAAAAAAATGTGTCTTATGGGCCAGGAAATACAGTATATGTTATGATATTGGCCTTGGTTTTTTAAAATACTCAAGTGCTGTTTCACTGATAGTTCATGTCTATCCTCAGAGATCGAAACTGGAAACAAAGGAAAGAATACTAACTATATATTAGTTGTTACTAGTTAATCCATTTCTTTTCCCTCATTTCCAGTTATGGTCTGAGAGAGTAGAGCTGAAACAGCTCTTGGACTGATTTAAACCTTTTAATGGCTGTATTCCACATTTTCTGCTTGCTGTAGTATTTTTATTTTACCAGAAATATTAATTTAAAAAATTAATTTATGGATGGTAAGTGGCAGCAGTAAAATTATTCCTCTAAAACATTATCTGTGATATCTTTAAAAATAGTTTAATGTGAGATATTTTTGGCTACATCAGGGGTTCTCAACCTGTTTTTATTTGAATTTGAAATCATAGATCATCTATGATGCATAAATGAGTGAATTTATGTTTGCTTTCACGTATGTATGCATGTCTGTGTATATATGCACCCCCACAAGCTGTGTGTTACGGTTATGTTAGGACTGTGTCCTTAAGGAAATATAAGATGTAAGCTATTTGATGATGTAACTACACTAGTATTTTGAATATCTGCGGCATAAACTTCAACTATCAGAATGTCACAAGTTATTAAAATATGGCATTGCATGGGAAAATGAATCCTAGCAGAACCATGACACATTGTGTGAGCATCTAGGCTTATTTATGTAATATTTTGCTGTGAATGAAATTAACATCACAAACAGTATTTCAGCAACACTAATATTTACATGAATATCTATTACTCTATTATGTATGGATTTTATGAGTTCTCACATTAATGCTTTAATGTATTTGCTTGTATGCATTTGGACCTGGAAGTTAAAAAAATCTACAGCCAGCTGATTAATATGAGGGATAGTATATTCAGTATTACTAGTTCAAAGTAAGATAATGTATGGCATGAGAAATGATTTAGTGTTCTCATGATTTTAGGTAATTTCTAAGAGAGAAAAATCAAATGCAGCATACATCCTAGTATGTGAAGAAGGCAAAAATATTGTTTACCCAAGTATAAGAGATGAGCTTTTTCCATATTTATCCTCACTAAAGTGTTGGGTCATCTTACATAAGAATAATTTTTGTTATTCTTATGTATCAGCCAATATGAGATGGGAGGTGCACAGATGAGGTTGAGAAAAGAATGCATTAGCCAAGGAAGCTTTTGTGAAACGAAGGTAACTGATGACTAGAGGTCTTGATAAAGGAATCAGGTAAGTATCAGTAAAACCCTCAGTGTGGAGTGTTTTGCTGTATGGGTGTGATACGTGGACCTTAAGAAAGGAGGGCATCAAAAGAGAATGGAAAAAGTAAGTTGGGTAGATAGAAAAACACAGAGGTACTAGAGATGGTTGGGGAACAGAGTTTTAATTGAAGTAATTTAACGTCCACAGAGGAAATGGATGGGTCACGTATCGAGAGAGGGATTGCTGAAGAATATAATTGAGGGTAGAATGCAAGGGAAAATACAGAGGGGTAGACAGGCAAAAGATAGTAGCTGACATAAAGGGTGGAATGTTGCCAAGAAATGATATTGAGTAGGGAATTAAGGCACATGAACCTACCAAGAGGTCAGCTTTTGAGTCATCAACCTTTACATTGTATTGCTACTCCTCTGACCTCCTCCACAACCACAATTTTGTGAGAATCTGATGTTGGGAATCCCTGATGTTTATGTGTTTGAGGAAATTTGAATGTCCTCTTATTCATTAGTAGTACTGTTATATTCAAGCAATCTTTCTCTTTCCCAAGAATACAGGACAAAACAGGTGTATAAGATATCTGCGGAGAAAACCCTCTGAGGAAGCTCATGTGTTGTGAGAACAAAACAAATAATGTGTATAATTGATAGACTACAAGAATTATTTAAAGGTGAAGCATGGATGAAGATGGTGATATTTGTCAAAACCAGCTGTATTAATAAAGCTTTCATGTTATGTAAGCACAGTTTTTTTTCTGTATTAGATTGCTTTTTGTTATGAAATCTCTTGATTTTATGAAGTAAGGAAAGATATATATACACTTTATTAACAACTTTTATTCTGGAGACTACTGCTTTCAGCATCACATCATTAGGTTTCAAACATCAAAAATCATCAAACTATGTAAGGAGTATTCTTTAGCTGAAGTTTAAATTTTCTTGGTGTCTGCTCAATCTAAATTGCATGGCAGTCGTCTAATCATACACCCTCTGTACTTGCTCAGGGGATGTAAATTACCTTTCTGTTTGCAAAGATATGGGGACAAATTATTTTTACATTTACTGCAAATGTATACAGGCATAATGTTATGATCTTAAGAAAGTTGGCCATCGGTGCTTTTATAAGTTGACCACAATGTGCTATGGTCTTCTAATATGTGACTAAGCTATGACCTTTAACAGTGGCAATTTGTTTAATAATATTTAACTCTTAAGCAACATTTTGTGGGGTAAGAAAGATATGAATCCAATCTGCAATTGAGGCTATGGAAAAAAACAATGTAGTGTGAGTGATGGTGGAATGATGTAGGAAAGTTGTTTGCATAGTGAAAAGTTTTTTAACAAGTGCAATTCCAAGCAGAAAATATCACTATATATAGTCTGCNGTATTTGTGACATATATACAAGTAATTTGTGACTTGCCATTTAATTGGGCACACCTACAGAACTTTTGCATTTCAGCCAAAGAACATTTTGAAACTTTTGAGAAAAATTCCTTCTCCTATCACTTTGCCAGCTATCATTTACACAAATAAAATTCTTGAAATTTTTCTTCTGAAGTCTCTCATTTTCAAACTGAAGGAGCCCACTTAAATGCTGAAGAGAAATTTAATATCCACTACATATTGGCTACCACTATGGACTCTCTTAATATTCCAGGAAGGTATATTTGGGGAAATTCTCTGAGCAGAGAGTATGGTTTACAAGCTATTGTTTCCAAAGGCTGTGTTTTTATTAAGTTTAGTCTCCAAAATTATACATTTTTAAGGATTAATCTACAGCAATTTTAAAAAGTACTGAAGATACCTGTGTATAAAATGCAGCTATTGAAGGTATTTGGGACTATTTTTTGTCATAATTAATACCATGGGAAATTATATTCTCTGGTAAGATTCATCCTGCTTTTTAACCTCTTTTTACAAAAAAATGCATCTTATACAAGTAATTTCTTGAAGGGTTAAGGGCTAGTTAACAGTTAAGCTAGACTCCCTCCAAAAATGTCTTGTAAGACCACCCATCTAAATGAATAGGCAAGAGATATGGGTCCATTAGATAATCCCCAACAATGCCATACCAAACTGACTGAAAAATAATGCTGTGCTGCTCATGTTCAGATAGCATGGGCGTATTTCTCTGCCCACACATACATATTGTAGCAACAGTCCCTGGTGAAGTCAAGGCTGAGTAGGGTGGAAAAAGACATTCTTCTGCAGCTACCAATTGAGCAAATGGAAATCTCTGTGGGCAAGCATTACTCATTATACCACAAAAGTATCATTCAATGTTCCTTTCCAAAACTTTTCTTCTTACTTTGACTCGAAAAAGTTTTCCTGCAAGGAATTATAAGAGATAATTTCAGACATCATATAAGGGAGCTAAAACCAACGTTTCAACACCATCTTTACCACCCATTCCATGATCCTTACTGTCTTAATGATTTCATCAGCGGCACTTTAATTGTGTTGTCAGTGGAAACACGAAAAACTCACGACTTTACATAATTTACAATGACACACCTAGGTTACGTAATGTGTTTTTTGCTAATTCTATGAACGTTTCATTTTATCAGTGGTTTTGCTCTGAAAATATAAACCATCTCCAGCGGTTGCTTGTCGATTTATTTCTTTATGTCGATCTCGACTGACAATTTCCTCCAATATTTCTCCATCGCCTTTCACAAGCCTGGATGGAAAAAAATATTTTTAGAAGTACATGTTTTATGGTTTGAATAGCAGAGTACCAGTATGGTTTTCATAAAATGACTAGGGAAAATACCTCCATCTTCCTGTATTCTCGTCAAAAACCCTTTTAACAACACTCTGACGTTTCTCCCACTCATCTTTGGTCATGGGAGCTAATGATTTCACATTTCCTTTGGCATTTGAAGGGGGTAAAGGTCCAACTGTAATATCATCAGTCACTTCCCCTCGATTTATAATTGCACTTGTAGGAGGAAAAGGTCCTATTTCAATATCATCGCTGTCACTTTCCGCGGCATCTTTCTGAGAGACGTTAAATTTAAGCTTATTTTTTCGCTTCTCTTTCTTGCGTTTCTTTCTTTTACGCTCCTCTGACGAGGTGCCGGTAGTTGAAGTGTCACTGTCACTATGCGATGAATCACTACATCTTAATTCCTTTTTCTTTTTGAGTTTACTCTTAGATTTATGTTTATGTCGTTTTTTCTTGTATCGCTTACTTGTTCTCCCCTTCATTTCCGAGCCGGAAGAATAATGTTCTTTTATCCTTTTTCTTTTCATGCTCGAGGAGGATTCCAAAGAAATATCCTTCTCTTCCATTCCCAATATACTATAGTATGAAGTGTGTAAAGTGCAGTGGCAATAAAAATTCAAAACAACCTTATTTTTAAATAAAAGACGTACGAATAAGGTACGAGCTTCACTGAATCCGCGTTAGAGAACGCTGTGATATTCTTGTCCTCTTTGCCCTTGACATCACAGAGGGGTTCCTTGCAACAAATTCAAAGTGTAAGTGCACAGGGTAAGTTTATGGATTATTCAATGCATGCTGACTCATAATGTCTATGTTATGCTTTTTATCTCTAATAGATTAGCTTGTTTTTATGTCGATTTTTTCCTTAATTTTTTACATAGAGTGTTAATCTTAAAATATACGTAAATGTTTTTGGACACTTAAATCATCTTGCATGAATATCTTGGTTTTGACAAAACTTGACTTAAACATCATCAATAGATTTAAATTTAAACGTGCATACCTTTCGTATTCAATCAGGAAGTATAATTTTGTTAATTATTCTTCCTTTTTTGCATGTATTTTAATTTCTGTAATGTATCTCATGAACTATATTTTTGACGGTCTTGGAAGATATATTTCTTTTTCAATACCGTTAAAACATTTGTCCCGATTAAGAGGTAAAGCTTCAATTGGAAGAAAATAATTGTGATAATTTTCCTATACTATTGAAAAAGTAACCAATTCCTGGTCCTAATTTGAATGAGATTTCTCTTCATATCGAGAATTAAATAGTATCTGTTTATGGTGCAGTTATTACAACAGGTGTTTGGTGTGATATTGTGAACTAAGCAAATATTATGATGATAACATACAATAATTTTCATTTCTTTCTTTACTTCACAATCTCGGATGCATTTCTAAGAATTAATAATTAAGGCTATCCGGATGGGTATCCTTGTAGCATGCCGGAAGATATTTTTTTTAATTCTCCGAGTATAAGTTTGAACGCATGAAATATTGCAGTTTTTGCCACAGCTTATCAGTCTTTTTCATTTATTACATCATCTAGAAACAATTAGAGAAGACTGACATTCGTGTAGGTGACTGGAGGAAGGTCTTCGGTAGCTTTGGCGTTCCCAATTTTTCTGAGTTTGCTTTGTATCTTTAGCATTCCACTTCGTATTACCAAGTCCTATTGTATTGTCTGTTAGGAAAATGCAGATATGGCCTATTTCCATAGGGTATTGCATTCGTCCTTTGAAGGTGACCCCTTGAAGGTGAATTTTGGCGTCGACGCTCTTGGTTCTCTTGGGTTTGTAGAGAGAGATGGAGACGTAGTACAGGAATTATTTTTGGTTTTGAAAAAGGAAAGATTCGGGTGGGGTTCACGTAGCGTCACTTCTCCTTGAGAAAGTTTTGAGGGCGATCAAGGTTCAAGGAGGAGAGGGGAAGGTAGGGAGGGTGGCATCTCATCGTGGTCAATTCGGTCTAGTCCTCGAAAGACTCCGTAGGCGCCGGTTGTGTACAGCTGCTGCTCCGTCTTGGGTCTTGCTATAACAGAGCTTCACTTAGACTGGTACGTCCTATTTTCTAAAACTATTCTGTTTTCTGTCGTTCGTTCGTATTCCTCTAGTTCCGTGACTTCCGATACTTGAGAGTTTGAAATTGACCTTAATTTGACCTTAGGATTTCAAAGAAGTGTTAATATTTTCCTCTTAATATTTTTCTCGTTCTTCGGTCTTTTTCTGTGAATGAATTGATTTGTTAAAGAATTAGGTGCGTGTAATATCTATTATTATTATTTTTATCGCTAAAAATTACTCTGCGAACGTTACTGCTTGATAGTTTTGAGTCGATTACGAGTGCCAGTTTAGTGTATATTTTGGAGTAATATTACCCCGTGAAGATTATCAGTAGCCTCTAATTCATTATTGACTTTAATGCGTGGTTTATGTAAGGGGTTAAAAATTGCGTAACTAAGCCATATTTTTTATCTATTCACTTAGCAAGCTATCTTTTAATAGAGGAAGATTAGAAACCATTAAATTTTGCATCTGAATGATGAATAGGCTTCCAGTTATTCATTTCCCCGGGAATCTTTTCTTTAAACGTATGAAGTGAAATTTTCAGATAATGTTTTATTCGCACCTTTACATGTTCATTTTTGCTTTTATTTTGGTTCTTTCGCCAGTAGCGGAAATAACAACTGCGATGGTTCCATTTCAGTTCTTTCTTCTGTTAATATATCAGCCAAGTATGTGAATTCATCCCAACAGTACACCTGCTCGTGGTGTTAAGGATTTTTTCCCCAATAAATTTTGAGGGGTGGGGGCCCTTCAGAAGGGGCGTTTTGACCTCCTTGATGACCGACTGGACGACCTTCAGGCTTTCTGTTATCTACTCTGCCTTTATTGCCCTTACGTCAATGATTTGAAGATTAACTTAAGGAATTTCTGTAGAAGATATGAAACTGTGATGAACTGAACCTCTCGAGGCACTATGTGAATGGAATTAAACTATCTTTATTCCTGAGAAACCACTTTATAGAGGAACATTCGAATTCTTAGGTCGGATTTTCAATATACAGCTGTGTAATGTTCGCAAGGTCTTCCTAACTGTACAGCTATGATCGTGGCCAAAGTAAATCGAGATAAGCGAAACGGTGATATATAGGACAAACGTTGCGAAAGCTAGCGTTTGTATTAAAGCTTGAAAATTTGCTTCAGTTTTGTAATTGTGTAATGACTATAGCCCTGTCGTGTAGATATTTTTAGACATTTTGTTATTTCTCTAAATTATCTTGAACCGTATTTAATGATCAGAAATCGGAAATTTCTCAACAGCTGTAGTGTTTCGTCAGACTCACTATACTTTTCTATCCTTGAATGGGTTTATCTCTTTAATACTATTCCCCCATTATTGGATCTTGTTTCCATTGTCTCACTATAGTCTTTTCTGACACCCTTTGACCCTTTTTCGACCTTGCGATTTTACTCTCCCTTTCAGTGCGATTGTCAGCTGTTGTTGATTGGTATTTCTTTTGATTTGAGACTTAAGTCTTTGATTTTTTAATTGGGAGTGGAGTCACAAAAACCGAAGATTACTTTTTGTAATGCACACCTTATTTCATGTGAACGCATTCTAAAGTTTTTTTTTTATCTGAAACACTGCCCTCGTAGAATCTAGTTACATATTCCTCTATTTTAAGAATGTTCAATTAAATTAAGGTTGAGAATGAAGTAATTCTTGTTGTATTAAATAATTCTAAAGTTGCCGCTACTATAAATTGCCATAAGATCGAATTTCCCTTAAATTTACTCAAGGAATTGATTCCCGAGTAAGTATAAATTAAGATTGGCATTGCTAAGGAAAGATTTGTTAGTGTAGGAAGGTGGATTTATATGGAAAGGCAATAGAGGTTAAATGGAAAATTCATAATAAAGGAGATAAGGCATTTTGTTGAAGTATTTTTTTGATTAACGAAGAATCTATCTTTAAAATGCTAACCTGCGTATATCTTGATATATGCATATGTGCAGTAATTAACTTATCAGTTTGGGTAGTCAACTATCCGAAAAGAATTTTTACTGTAGATTTATTAACTTTTACGATGGTGCTCAACAAGTCGGACCTTGCTTAAGGATATCTTTATATTATAAAATTCCAGAATCTTCGACGAATAATGTAGGTTTAATTACACCAGAATTTGATAATATTAAGTATAGCGCATTTGTAATGATTTGGCGGTTTCGACAGAGTTGGAAAAATTGCAAGCATATTTTACCGCGATAAATATGAGTCCGATGTGTGTTCTTAACCGTGGTCAATTGACAATTGATTTTACGCTCTCGACGTAAGGTTCTCAAAGAATGTTCAATACCTCGCCTCGAATATAGTTCGAACAAATTGGTGGGGAATATTTGTTCTGAACTGGAAACCCGGAAATCTATCTCAAGAAAGCAAATGAATGTTTGAATCGAAAACTTAATTGGCCCCTACATTCGTGATTATTTAAAAATCTGCTGGAAAATTTTTCGGTTTTTGTTTAACAATATGTTCTAATAAATATCGTTGGCAAATTTAGTTTACGTTGAGAAAAAAGATGTTTTAGTTTTTCCTTTCCTTAGTTGAATCGCAGCTCGAAAATTTTCACGAAATCGACGAAAAAGTAAATACTTAGGTTTAACCGTTTCGAACTATCCTTTCGAGTTAGCTGGGATCAACTATTTCCCTTGCGCCGAATGAGTGATGGGAGCCTAAGTCTTTCCATTTATGCACATTCTGATGTTTTAGCGCAATTGTTTGACATTGTAACTCTTCTGGGACTTGGTGACCCTAAATGACCTTCACACGTGATCCTTTAAAGACGCTTGTTTATTCGACCTGGAATCGATCACTTTCTCCGTTTGCCGGTGTACTTAGTCGTCCGTATCAGGATATTAACATGTGAATTAATCTATTGTATTGTCTAAATCTCGGCATTCATGTTTCGCTGCGTTCGGTCATGATAATCGATATCAGAATGCTTTCGGTAGGAAAGTTTCTTTTTGCTCAGTTCTCGGATTGGCAAGATGGTGGAGCCACGTACACGTTAACGTATATATTATTACCACGTAAACCTATTTACTATTATTTAAAGCGGTTTAGCGTTAATCTTTTTTTTCTGTAAAGATCATCACGTAATGTCATCAGGTCAGAATCTAATTTTTTAAATATCCCTTCTAATTGTCTAGTTTCCTTTGCAATTTCCTGGACTTCATCTTTTAGGTCATAGATGTTTCGTATGACGCAAATTTTGTCGATTTTTTTTTCCTCCGTCGTTTTTTTAATCTAGTAGTAGTATTGTTAAAAGCTCTTCCTCAGCTTTGACAGCTTAGGTCATTTCGCCTCCAAGGGGAATCGAACCCGGGACCGCTTTCACAGAAGTCGAAAGCGTTACCCACTTGACTATCCGGGGGTCCTATTTTTAAATTTATTCATTGATCTATATTTCTTATTTATTAATGAACTCATTTGCTATCTTCTTTCGTTATTTTTATGTATGTACTCATAATTTTCCTTCGTACTTCGTAAAGAAGAAAAACTTCTGTAAGCGATCCTTCTTTTTGAACGATATTGAGAAATTAATAATTTAGTTCCTAATTTTTTGTTTATCTAGTGTCGTGCTGTGAGGTCAGCGTCCGAAATTTAATTGTTCTGGAGATAATGTGGCTTTCTAGGTTTGGTAAGGAGTGAGGCACAGCTAAAATGTGAGGGGATAACAAATGCGTTAAAATTGGGCTCTGGATAGCCAAGTGGGCGACACTTTCGACTTCGGTGAAAGCGGTCCCGGGTTCGAGTCCCGGTGGGGGCCTTCGTACGAATAGAACTCAGCTGTCGCAGCACTTTTAACAATACTCTCTCTGCGCGAATTATTTATTGCGCGATTGTTGTGATATATATTATACTTTCTAATTAATAATTTAATTATTTAATTTCAGTTTTCGAAACTTGGTTGTGAATATTGCCATACTTTTTTAAATGTAATATTAAATGTTGCCTTTACCTGCAGCTTGAGTCGCAACTACACTTGGGTCTATTTTAGGGTTCGCTGTGAAAAGACTTGTCTCAATCTCGCCCGAATAAAGTTGCATTATTACTGTTTGGTGATGCTGCAACTGCTAAGTTCCATGATAGGTGTTTTATGGAAACTGTGACCGGTTTCGAACTTGTCATAAGGCGCTAATCATTTAAGGCAAGTCTGCTTTACAGATGGATACCACCCACACTATGAACATTATCTTTTAGTTAACATCTGATCGCAATATCTAACGAGGTAAAATTTCGAAAAGCATGGGTTTTGACATGAGCAGGAGTAAAATGATACAAAGGGGAAGGAAAGGTATTGAATCTCGCATGGATATTAGTGTGACTGGAAACCCAGGAAGAAAAGGTGAAAAATATAGGCACGAGTGTGACTCGGAATCAGTCTCCCACTTTCCGTGCACGTATTCTAACCACTATTACTATAGAGTCGGCATAGTTTAGAATAGCAGCCCGGTAAGTGGAAGACCTTCCTTCGAGTCACACTCATGCCTGTATTTTTCACTTCCCCAAAAGGAACAAATTTTAAAGTTTTCTTGGGGCTTTAAACTTGATGAAACGACGGCGTTTTCGGTAAACCGAAGAGAACTTATAAAAAGGCGGTCTCCGTCGATATGTGATTGCGAGGAAGTGACGCAACATGCTGTATAGGTGCCAATTTGGTTGCCTCATCTACCTGGAAGATGCTTCATCATTCGGTTTTATTCTTACGACATTTCTTTAGTATTCAATAAAATCAGTTTAGAAGCGTACCATAAGATAATTTTTATAGAATGAATTTCCATTGTAATTCAGTATCTTTAGGAATGTCTCACGGAGGTCTTCCTGTAGATTTTTTTAATCGAAAGCTTTGAAAAATGGATTCGTGGTTCGTAGTTTATTATGTTTAACCGAAGGCCTTTTGTTTGTTTGTGATAACTGGCGCCTTTTATTCGAGCGGCAAATACGTAATGATTTTAGTCTTCAGATTTGTTAGTGGAAGCAGTATTTAATGAGTTTGATGTGTTTTCCAGCCGAAAGAACTGTAATTCATTCCATTAATCGATTTTTCTTGATATCTAACGAATTTGAGCCAAAGAAATTGAAGGATGAAGGAATCTGCCGGAGGCCGCGCTTCCAAACTAAATTTTCTTGGCTTTCCCTTTAAGATGGGGGGCAATCATAGGTGTAAGCTAAAATTTTCATCGAAAATTAGACCAACTTTATTGAAATGAATGCAACAAAAATCACAAACGATAAGCGTAAGGCAATACGTTAGTAAAATAAATTCTTTAATTTAAAAAAAATCGCGAATGATAATGCTGTTACTGATTATAGTAGTAATTGCCCCTTCCGCCTGTATTGAATTCGCACGGACACCTTCACTTCTGTAGATGTTAAATTCGGGAATTGTGAATGACGGAAATACCATTCGAAATATGCCGTTTAACTTATTCTAAGAATTGTTTGATTTAGGCGCAAATGCCACGTTTTTCTCCTCTCCCCTCCGCCCCTGAAAAAGTCCAATATCTTCCTGGTTTTCAGTTAAGGGGTGGCTGAAAATTATGGCAATTTTATTGGATCGAATGAGAAGAAGTGTTTGCGACCAGGTCGTTCTTTCAACAAATTTGCATATTGGTGAATACAGTTCAGTTCGTTTCTTTTTAACCGGCGCTCGTGTTAGAATAAGTGTAATAACTGTTGTCGTCGAGGGTGGCCATCCCACTCGATTGGGGGGACTGCAGTGAGCGCCCGCGCCGCTGCTGCTGCAATGCAGGATTCGGCGGGAGGGGAGGGGATAGGCCCCGGGACAGTAGCCGCGAGGTGATCTCGGCGAGAAGAACGTTCTTCGGAGATCCCTCCTGCCCAAGGGCGGGGGGGCTCTCTCATCCATGGGGTGAGTCTTTTTTCAATACTTCTCGTCAAAGTTTGCATTTTCGAGGGGAATTTGGTGCGGCGATTTTAGATCAAAAATCGGAAGAATATATTGGAGAACGCCAAGTGCAATGTGGAATAGCCCGGCAACGATTTTCTGCGCTTTGGCTAATGGAAAGACGCCTTTAAACGTAGTACAAGAACGAACTGCAGATCAGAAGTCACCTTTGGTTCAGAGCTCCCGAAATTAGACAAATGGTGCCGTTTTGAATTCTTCGATGTAAATGTATGTACGTTTGTATCCCCGATTCTCTAAGTAACCACTTAGCTCTGAGAATTAGTTTAACGATTGTGAGAAAGGACGTTTCGGTCTCTTTGATGCATTTGCTGGAAAACACCAGAAAGATTTAAACGAGTACCTTATCTTGGCGAATTTTCGCTTCAATAAGGAAAACTTTTTGATACTATAACCTTCAATTGTGTAATTTTTTATCATTTTCTCTTCCCCTTTTTTCATTGGTAACGAACGATAAAGTGAACGTTTTATTCGAGGATTTCCGTTATCTCTTTCGTGTAAATTTTTCTTCATAAGAAAGAATATTCGTTCTACAATTCTTGCACGATTCTGAAAATTAATTTTTACATTTTTTTAGGCTATAGCT
>KZ308517.1:218214-230743 GCA_000376725.2 Ladona fulva
ATATATATTAATATCTTATAAGATCACTAAATTTCGTATGAATGATTTTCTTTGCGTGCGAACGTGTAAATCCGTGTTCTTTCGAAAATTGAGTCATTTCACCGCTGAATTTTACATTCAAATACTTTTGTTTTTGCTTGAAAAATTGCTAACTCTGTACGTACTTGTAAAGCGCCGTAAAAGAATCTCGTTGCATGTAATTACTTAAGTATAATTATCGGTGTTTTATATGTTGACGAAATCGTCGCTTAGTGTGACTTCATATAAATGATGGAAGAACAAAAAATTAGAAATGTTCACTTGAAATCTACAGTGTGAACGCTTTCAATTCATGAAATGGAATTGAAAGTTTACATTTAAGGTTCCGATTTTGGTCACACTTTACTAAATGCAGCGAAAAGTGTCATTATTAGATGGACGTTTTCCACTCATATCATCCAGGTTCAGTGAGGAAATTACACATCGTGCATATTTAGACCCTCGAAGGACCACAATCAGGTTTCGCGAATGTTTTTTCCATTTCTTTCAAACACATGATGCATTGGTTACATTTTTCATAAGTGCAGCACGTAACCGCTCTCTCTCGCTCATTCTTCGATTTTCTTTCTCCCTCTCTCCTGGAGCGTGTTCGATCTTATCGTCACGAACAATTTCTCTTTTCAAATTATATCATTCTTCAGGCGGATTTGCAGCGATAATTATCCGTAAATATTAATTTCGCCGCCTGAAGTTATATGCTAGCGTTTGTTGGATTTCCTACGATTGTTGATATTTAGAGTAATGTGAAAATTCTTAAGAGTTTTGTATTCTTTGCGTCCGTATATATTTCTGTAAGGCTTCGTCTTAATCTATCCGAAAATCGACTTTATGCGATGTTCCTCATACTTTGAAAAATCGTTCTATAATTGAAAAAGATTACGTTGCACTATTTATATCGAAGCGTTTTCCTCTTCTTCGTCTATTCTTCTCGATCTGTCACCATTGTATAATATATGCCAGTTCTTCAACAAGCGTCATCTTACAGAGCTATAATTAATGTTTAACATTTGTGCAGACATGTATTCAAACTTTTTTTTTGGAATGTATACGTTGAGCTTTAAAAATGTTGTAAAAACGGTATCTTAAAATAAACGCCATACGTAGAAAACTTGAAAGCCGTAGTAGTGTATTTGGGGCGATTCTCGGCCATGTTTATGAAAGACTGTACAAAAGGTGATTTGTTTCTCTGTAGGAAATCGATATGTAGTAAGTAACGATGATCTCTGGCTTATGTTCAGCCTCTCTTGTTCTCTTAATTCGTAGCTATTTGATGCGTATTTAATTACAAATAATTTTGGAATCCTTAAATTTGTAGTTGTTGAAAAACTCGAAGGATAGGGATAGGCGAAGGATCTCTTTAAATCTCATTTGCATTTACTTTGAATTGACCAACCCAGAACCTAGTTGTTTAATTCAACAGTGAGTTTTGCTTCTTTTCAGGCTGATTTATTTTCGAATCAATAAAAAATATTTTATAAATAAGTCGATATTTATTTTACAAATTATCTTTAGTGTGTTTGTTTTTGGACAAAGGGCAATGCGTTCCTCAAATTGAATAGTGTTTCTAAGAGTTGCTGGATTTTTAGAGGCTGAAAGTACGCGTTGAGGTTCTGTAGGCCTTCAGTCATGTACAATCCAATGCCAATTTACTGCCAGTCGCTGTAAAAATTTTCTAGAATCTCTAGAATCAACGCATCTCACGACGCAATTTGTTTTAAAATGTTGTATTAGCGAATTTTCGTCTTTATTATTCTTGTAAAATTCAGCCCAACAACAGGATACGAAATATAGACGAACGACGGATGCGGATTGTTAAAAGGCACGTACAAGTTTCTATTTAAATTCTTGCACGTTACTTTCTAATTTTTATCACTCCTCGTTTCTAACATTGGAGGTCGACCTGCCTGCCACGAATACGGCCGTAAAGGTAGCATTTAGTTTGCTCTTATGTGCATTACTGTACATTATCTTTCTGATTTTTAATGAATATTTACTCGTAGGGAAATGGGTATGAAAGTGTCATTCTCGTGTAATCTGGACGCCTGTCGTTTGTCTTTCAATCAAATTCAAGTCTTCGCTCCTCCACAAGTGACGTTGCCTTCTGCAGATTCATATGTATTTTTTCGTCCAGTGCAAGTTTAAATCTCATAGATGTTTTGTTTGTCGATCGAAATGTAATTGAGTTAATACTTTTCTTTTCAGTTTCTCTGACAAACTTCCAAACTTAATCTGAACAATGACTACCTACTTCGAGTATCCGGCTCCAGAACTCCAGGAGGAACTCCGTTCCATCGCAAATAGAATAGTTGCCCCAGGAAAAGGTATTCTGGCTGCCGATGAGTCCACTGCTACCATTGGCAAGAGATTCGCTGACATCGGCGTAGAAAACACAGAAGATAACCGAAGACATTATCGCCAGGTTTGTTCTTAAATCTTAGCAATTCATCAATTATCAAATTCTGTGCTAAAACTTGGACTTCAGAAAATTGTATTCGATGTATAGTTCGTATCTGACAACGTGCGTTAGGTCAGTTCCAGTCATTGGTTTATTAATACTCATTCTTTTATTTCCACCTGCAGTCATTCCTTCTGAAGTATGTAATAGCAAGAACAGACAATCTTGAGGAATGGAATATTTCTAGTTTGTGGTTTTGTTCATAGCTGTATCAAGTAAATAGTTTGAGTGAAGTTATTCATCTTGCTGTCTCCAATTTCAGACCTTTTTTCCATATCCTAATTTTCATTAGTCTTTTCCTAATTATGAAAAATTAATTTTCATTCATAACCATATGATGGTCCTGCTACCATATCTTGATCATCATCATTGGTTTTCTGCCGAATGGCAAGCTAAAAAGAGAATGGATGAGGAAGGAAAAAGGAAATACAGGAAACTGAATAATGAACTGAGAAGAGAATGTGAAAAGGCGAGGAAGAAATGGCTTGATGAAAAGTCCAACGAGATAGAAGAACTAGAGAAAACAGGAAAGTATGAGGAGGCATATAGGAGAATAAAGGAGTTCAATGGAGGAGGTGGAAGAACAGGAGACAGTAGTAAATGCATAGAGAGCAGGGGGGGCGAAAGAACTGTTTGGGATAACGAAAACATGTGGGCTACCGGGAGCGGACATAGACAGCGATCATATTTTGCTGATGGCAAAATTGAACATTAGGATGAAGAAAGTGAGGATGGCAAAGAAGAAAAACATGGAACTTATGTAAGATTGAAGAAATAGGAAAGGAAGAATTCGGCAAAAGAATTGGGAAAAAACAAAAGAACAAAGGGAGGGGAAAAATTCCAAAGAAAACTGGATAAGAATGAAAGAAAATATAATGAAAAAAGCAAAAGAATTGATTGGTTAAGTTAAAGGTGTGAGGAAAAAGAAACCATGGGTGACAGATGCAATGATAAACAAAATGGAAGAGAGAAGGCAAGCTAAAAAGAGAATGGATATCTTGATGAACGAAATATTTATCATTTGTCTTCTGCTACAGGATGGAGAGGATATATCTTTTATATACTTTTGTCTTGGTCTTGTTAAAGTCTGTCATGATAGAAAAGCTACTGAGGTACGAGTTACACTGAATAATAGCATTAAGGTTCTTGTTATGCACAGGTACGAAAAGTGCTACTCATAGAGTCATTGTGCTTCACTAACATGGGCTTGTTCTGCTTATAGCATTCTGGCTCAATGAGGAAAGCAAGTGCAAACTGCCTCATTTCTTATCTTGCCTAGTAAGCCTCATTTTCCTCTCCTAGCTCTTCATAGCTGATGGTAGAGGGGATGAGGTCCCAAATGGTCTTCAGGCTGAATACTTTACAGACAGTCAACCATATGTTATCTTGGATTTTTAAAGAAATATTTCTTCATACTGTCTGCTATATCATACGAAATCACCCTCCTTGGCTTCCTTTTTCATAAATATTTGCTATTTGACTGCTTTTTAAAGTTGCGTATGATAGATATCACCTTAAGAAGAGTTCTGACAGAACTGAGAAATTAAGTGCTGCTGTTATTAATGCCTTAAAAATTGGGGTTAATATTTAAATCATTAATATATTTAGGTAAATATTATGGCAAAAAATCTTGAAGTTTGGTCTGAGATGGTTCATTTACAAAGTTTTCCGTTTTCTTTCATATAGTTGTAATTTTACAATTTTAATCCTTCTGAAAGATAAAAAAAAATGGATGATAATTTAGCTAAACGGTAGCCATATCATAAGTTAACAAAATCCATTCTAATTTTTTAAATAATTCTCTTGCTAACATTTCTACCCTTGTCTTAGTTAACTGTTGGAACGTAAAAACATTTGTTGAATAATTGTTTCTTCCCAAGATGATTAGTTAAATATGTGGATCACTCCAAATTTTTCTACTAGTTTCTCTCATTTCTTTCTAGCTGACTCACTGTACTTTCACATTTTTGCTCCCCTTAATTTATCTGAATTAACTATTTTACAATTTACCTTATTTTCATTAAAAAATGTCTGTCAGCTATTGCCTTACTTGGCTTATCTCAGACAACTGACTGTCCAGCTGTTTTTTTAACCTTGTATTACTGTTTGTAATGCTAAGCTACCATACGTTAAAGAACTTTTACAAGTTAGTCCTTTTGTTACTGCTTTTTCCTGTGTTAAATTTATTTTTTCAATACCCAATAATATACTCCTAAATTTTTAGAAAATAATCTTGATGTAATTTGTAAAGGAATAATCTTTAATCTAGAATGAATTAATGTTCTTGAAGTGTTAGTTGGAATACTCAAGAAGATATTTTATATTTTTAAAATTATTTTTCTTTTTAGTTGCTTTTCACTGCAGACAAGATGGTTGGCCAAAATATTTCTGGAGTGATTTTGTTCCACGAAACCCTGTACCAGAAGGCAGATGATGGTACGCCCTTTGTGAAGCTGTTGGAAGAGCGTGGAATCATTCCAGGAATTAAGGTGGATACTGGTGTAGTCCCTCTGTTTGGTGCTGAAGATGAATGCACAACTCAAGGTACAATAGGTTTCCTTAATGCTGTTGTGGCAGTTTAATTGCTTCCATCATAAGTGTGGGAATAAGCATTAAACAGATTTTCTCTAAAATTATGTGATGAATGTCTTAGAAAATTACCAAACAAATGCCTTAAAGTTAATGCTCTAGTCTATCATCTCTTTGAATTGTATGATCAGTAAATGGAATATAGATATTATTGGTCTGATCAACTCATTTTACAATATTAAAGATTGTAAATGTTTGTCCAGGTCTTGACAACTTGGCCCAGCGCTGTGCCCAGTACAAAAAGGATGGATGCCACTTTGCTAAGTGGCGCTGTGTCCTCAAGATCAAGAAGAACACACCCTCATATCAAGCCATAATGGAAAACGCTAATGTATTGGCCCGTTATGCCTCCATCTGTCAGGCAAACCGCATTGTACCAATTGTTGAACCTGAGGTTAGTTCATTAATAAAATTGTATTTGTGCATTGGAAATATACTTTAGTATCAAAGTTTCTCAGTAATAACAAATAGTTTTGTATGGGTTTCCTTTCTCCCAACTTTTTCATTTAAATTTTTGCTCATACAACAGAACATCAGTCTTCTTATTAGCAGTTGACATCTGGTATTTAAATAATTGAACTCAATTTCTCAAATGTTCTGTTTTAAAATTATTCATGAGTTTAGTTNTATTTTAAATCAGGAAAGTGGGAATCTTAATATTTATGACGTTGCTATTGGATATAAGTTGTGTATTTAGAACCCGCAGAATCTTTTTAAATTGGTATTTAAGAGACTGCATTAATTGTAACAGTTATCTTTATACTGTACTATTGCTTAGTATAATACTTACTGAGCATACTCTTTTTCTTAGCATTAATATAATGTTACTTTTTGTTAATCAACTGAAATTGTGCTTTGGTATAAATGAGGAATTTCACCCATGAATTTTAAAACAAAGTTATCTGATTCATTTGAGTGAACCTTTTTCTGCTGGCTGCAGAGTGGATGTGGTTTCTAAATATGTCAACAAACATGAAATTGTTTGCTTGTTTGAAATAAGAAATCTTTATCTAATTGAACCAGTGCTTTTAAATGTCACCTTTGACACTTAAAAGTGGTTTTCTTTGCCCATGGCCCTATTTCCCTTTTCTCTGAAACATTGAAATATTTGTTTATTGAGACTGGCCAATGACCTGAAGATGGCCTTTGCGCCGAAACCGGTCGAAAATAAAACCAAATAGTGTGGAAGTTTACGAAGTTTTATTTTTCATAATCTTTAGAACTAAACTAAAAGAAATAGTGGTTGAAAGTGATTGTATTGAGGGTGTGCGTAAGATACTGATACTGGCCACATAGAGGGAAATGTATTGAATCAGAGGTGTAGTGAAGCGGGGGAATAAGCGACACCTGCTCCAAGTAGCGCTTGGCAGCAAAATCCCTATCATTGAATTAATATTAAGGAGACTAGCTGAGATCCAAATCTGCAGAAAGTGAAGTTGAAAATTTCAGTAACAATGCTTAGTGAAGCAGCTACCTACTGCACAAAGTGTATGCCCCTTACTCTCCATAAGATAGTCTTTTTAACAATGATTGCACAACTGTTTGGGTATCTAAAAACAATTTGGATTCTCTAATTTTGTTCTTTGTCAGTGTATATTGTCTTAAATGGCAAATTGGAAAGTGTTAATTTTCCAAAAAAGGTCTAGACAAATATAAGTATATGGCTTACTTAAAGTTAGGTAAGCTAGGAGGGACAATACCATACCAGTTTCACTGGTATTAGTATGCAATAGTATTTTATATATTAATATCTCGAATTCGTTACACAACAGATGATCCAATGACAATTTCTTTTGATACTGGTGACAGTTGACCATTGATCACATTGAAAATTTATTGCAGGTTTTCAGTTAACACATTAATTGATTCATTTATTAAATCAAATGTAATAAGTAATTATATAAATTAACAGAATAATAATTGAAAATACCATATTTTTCATGAAGTCAATTGTTTTTAATTAACTATTAGTCTATTTAAAGTTGTGTACAGTGTATAGCACTGTCACTAGTCGTATACAAAATGGAGGAATAGTCATCCAATTATTTAACTGTTAGATAATAAATTTAGTAAGCAAAGCATTATACTCTGTCAATTTGTGATCTAGAAAATATAAATATTAGGAATTACTAATACTAAGTTGGAATCTGTACTGGCATGTTCAAATATAGTTCTCAATCGCTCTGATCAATCTTTGGGATTGGATTCTACGCAGTACATAAACAAAAGGAAAATGGCCTCAACATTTAGATGAAAACATGAGATTGCTACTTGTTCAGGAAGGTCCAGTAGTTGTACAGCATATAAACACTAACTTCACTAAAGTTTTAACAATGTCACAATCGGATACAGACATTATACAGAGAATGAAGAGATGAGGTAGCTAACACAAAAATTATTTTACTGAACATTAACTAATGGAGAAAAAGTGCTAAGTACTAGCATGGTTTATTCTCCTTCTAAAGTATCATTTGCTTTCCATGGCTACAAAAAGGACAATACCAGAGCTAACAGAGGAAAGTTTTTAGAACTGGTGCATCTGCTTGCAAAATAAGATCCAGTACTTCAAGAGTGCCTCGTGAGATTGAGAATGGGTCAAAAATTTGTCGTATATGTCACCTGAAATCCAAAATGAGTTCATCGCAGTTTAGGAGATAGTTTGCCAACAAATTCTGTCCAGTACAGAAGGCTGATATTTTACACAAAGTTCGAACAAGTCAATCAGAAAGTAGAAGTGGTTGAATCTTTTATAGATATAATTAAAACAAGAAATTGACATGGTTGTAAGTAAGCTTGAAGCTGATGGCCTTGATATAATGGACAGCAGAGGTCAAGCATATGATAATACTGATGTCATGGCTGGAAAGGAGTGCAACAAAGGCTCAAAGACACGCCGTTCATAATACCAAATTTGTACCTTGTTCAAACCATTTGTTTAACCTGGTTTTTTTTACATGCTGTTTCATTTGAAATGAATTCCATAACTTTCTTCAGCACTGTAGGATGTTGTTATGCACTCTTTTCTATATCCACATTGAGATAATTGCTGCTACAGGGAGGACATTAAAAAGGATTCAGGATATATGGAGAGCTGAAGCAGTAGATATGACATGGAACATAAGGTTATTTTGACAGCTTTAGAAAAACTGAGGCAGACTAAAGCTTAAGCTTAAACACATGGACAGATGCAGGAACTTTTATAGTTGCAATGCAATCATTTTCTTTGTTTTTGAACCTCTAGATATCTGTACTGCATAAGGTCAATGTTGACCAGATTTTTTTACAAACAAAGGAGCTCAATGTGCTTAGTAAGTGCTTTGCAGACTCGCAGAAAAACAAGAGAGATTGGTTACTTTGAGTTATGCTAACAATTTGTGTGATATTAACTTAAGCAAGTTTAACAATAACTACGTACTGTTAAAAATGTAAAGAATAATCCCTACTAGTCCCATCTACTACTCTTTTTCCTTGTTGAAAATAAAAATAGTGCCATGAATTTCTAATAATGATCATTCAAAATTAGTTGTATAAATAACACAAACACACAATATTTTAAATCAGGAAAGTGGGAATCTTAATATTTATGACGTTGCTATTGGATATAAGTTGTGTATTTAGAACCCGCAGAATCTTTTTAAATTGGTATTTAAGAGACTGCATTAATTGTAACAGTTATCTTTATACTGTACTATTGCTTAGTATAATACTTACTGAGCATACTCTTTTTCTTAGCATTAATATAATGTTACTTTTTGTTAATCAACTGAAATTGTGCTTTGGTATAAATGAGGAATTTCACCCATGAATTTTAAAACAAAGTTATCTGATTCATTTGAGTGAACCTTTTTCTGCTGGCTGCAGAGTGGATGTGGTTTCTAAATATGTCAACAAACATGAAATTGTTTGCTTGTTTGAAATAAGAAATCTTTATCTAATTGAACCAGTGCTTTTAAATGTCACCTTTGACACTTAAAAGTGGTTTTCTTTGCCCATGGCCCTATTTCCCTTTTCTCTGAAACATTGAAATATTTGTTTATTGAGACTGGATAATGGTATTGATTGTTTGTTATATTTATTCAGGTCCTCCCTGATGGAGAACATGACCTAATCAGGGCCCAGAAGGTGACCGAGACTGTGTTGGCAGCAGTGTACAAGGCTTTGAATGACCATCATGTATTTCTGGAAGGAACCCTTCTTAAGCCAAATATGGTGACAGCAGGACAGTCCTGCCCAACTAAATACACTCCCCAGGACATTGCTAAGGCTACTGTAACAGCTCTTTCTAGAACTGTCCCACCTGCTGTTCCAGGTGAGAAAGAAATGCTCATTTGACTGCTAAAGTGGGAGAATGATGAACTATTGAGCAAAAATTTGAAACTTGAGTGTAATAAATAAATTTGGCCTTTAATATTTAAAATTTATGATTGGTATGGTAATAGAATTTTTATATGAAATTGGATAGGTTGATGGTGAATAGTATTCTCTTATAGACATTCATCTACAAATAGAAACAAAGGAATAGAAAAGTGGCAAGGATGAAAGATGGCTAGGTTCCTATTCTTTAGATTCTTGCTCTATAACACCTGTTTTTATTCTAAACCTGTGTCATCCTATAAGCTGTTGAGAAATTGATTGCACAAATTAGCCTAGTATTATGTTTCAAGTAGAACCTGATGTTACTTCCAGTACTTAGTCTATTTAAAGTTGTGTACAGTGTATAGCACTGTCACTAGTCGTATACAAAATGGAGGAATAGTCATCCAATTATTTAACTGTTAGATAATAAATTTAGTAAGCAAAGCATTATACTCTGTCAATTTGTGATCTAGAAAATATAAATATTAGGAATTACTAATACTAAGTTGGAATCTGTACTGGCATGTTCAAATATAGTTCTCAATCGCTCTGATCAATCTTTGGGATTGGATTCTACGCAGTACATAAACAAAAGGAAAATGGCCTCAACATTTAGATGAAAACATGAGATTGCTACTTGTTCAGGAAGGTCCAGTAGTTGTACAGCATATAAACACTAACTTCACTAAAGTTTTAACAATGTCACAATCAGATACAGACATTATACAGAGAATGAAGAGATGAGGTAGCTAACACAAAAATTATTTTACTGAACATTAACTAATGGAGAAAAAGTGCTAAGTACTAGGATGGTTTATTCTCCTTCTAAAGTATCATTTGCTTTCCATGGCTACAAAAAGGACAATACCAGAGCTAACAGAGGAAAGTTTTTAGAACTGGTGCATCTGCTTGCAAAATAAGATCCAGTACTTCAAGAGTGCCTCGTGAGATTGAGAATGGGTCAAAAATTTGTCGTATATGTCACCTGAAATCCAAAATGAGTTCATCGCAGTTTAGGAGATAGTTTGCCAACAAATTCTGTCCAGTACAGAAGGCTGATATTTTACACAAAGTTCGAACAAGTCAATCAGAAAGTAGAAGTGGTTGAATCTTTTATAGATATAATTAAAACAAGAAATAAAACATGTTTGACATGATTGTAAGTAAGCTTGAAGCTGATGGCCTTGATATAATGGACAGCAGAGGTCAAGCATATGATAATACTGATGTCATGGCTGGAAAGGAGTGCAACAAAGGCTCAAAGACACGCCGTTCATAATACCAAATTTGTACCTTGTTCAAACCATTTGTTTAACCTGGTTTTTTTTACATGCTGTTTCATTTGAAATGAATTCCATAACTTTCTTCAGCACTGTAGGATGTTGTTATGCACTCTTTTCTATATCCACATTGAGATAATTGCTGCTACAGGGAGGACATTAAAAAGGATTCAGGATATATGGAGAGCTGAAGCAGTAGATATGACATGGAACATAAGGTTATTTTGACAGCTTTAGAAAAACTGAGGCAGACTAAAGCTTAAGCTTAAACACATGGACAGATGCAGGAACTTTTATAGTTGCAATGCAATCATTTTCTTTGTTTTTGAACCTCTAGATATCTGTACTGCATAAGGTCAATGTTGACCAGATTTTTTTACAAACAAAGGAGCTCAATGTGCTTAGTAAGTGCTTTGCAGACTCGCAGAAAAACAAGAGATTGGTTACTTTGAGTTATGCTAACAATTTGTGTGATATTAACTTAAGCAAGTTTAACAATAACTACGTACTGTTAAAAATGTAAAGAATAATCCCTACTAGTCCCATCTACTACTCTTTTTCCTTGTTGAAAATAAAAATAGTGCCATGAATTTCTAATAATGATCATTCAAAATTAGTTGTATAAATAACACAAACACACAATATTTTAAATCAGGAAAGTGGGAATCTTAATATTTATGACGTTGCTATTGGATATAAGTTGTGTATTTAGAACCCGCAGAATCTTTTTAAATTGGTATTTAAGAGACTGCATTAATTGTAACAGTTATCTTTATACTGTACTATTGCTTAGTATAATACTTACTGAGCATACTCTTTTTCTTAGCATTAATATAATGTTACTTTTTGTTAATCAACTGAAATTGTGCTTTGGTATAAATGAGGAATTTCACCCATGAATTTTAAAACAAAGTTATCTGATTCATTTGAGTGAACCTTTTTCTGCTGGCTGCAGAGTGGATGTGGTTTCTAAATATGTCAACAAACATGAAATTGTTTGCTTGTTTGAAATAAGAAATCTTTATCTAATTGAACCAGTGCTTTTAAATGTCACCTTTGACACTTAAAAGTGGTTTTCTTTGCCCATGGCCCTATTTCCCTTTTCTCTGAAACATTGAAATATTTGTTTATTGAGACTGGATAATGGTATTGATTGTTTGTTATATTTATTCAGGTCCTCCCTGATGGAGAACATGACCTAATCAGGGCCCAGAAGGTGACCGAGACTGTGTTGGCAGCAGTGTACAAGGCTTTGAATGACCATCATGTATTTCTGGAAGGAACCCTTCTTAAGCCAAATATGGTGACAGCAGGACAGTCCTGCCCAACTAAATACACTCCCCAGGACATTGCTAAGGCTACTGTAACAGCTCTTTCTAGAACTGTCCCACCTGCTGTTCCAGGTGAGAAAGAAATGCTCATTTGACTGCTAAAGTGGGAGAATGATGAACTATTGAGCAAAAATTTGAAACTTGAGTGTAATAAATAAATTTGGCCTTTAATATTTAAAATTTATGATTGGTATGGTAATAGAATTTTTATATGAAATTGGATAGGTTGATGGTGAATAATATTCTCTTATAGACATTCATCTACAAATAGAAACAAAGGAATACAAAATTGGCAAGGATGAAAGATGGCTAGGTTCCTATTCTTTAGATTCTTGCTCTATAACACCTGTTTTTATTCTAAACCTGTGTCATCCTATAAGCTGTTGAGAAATTGATTGCACAAATTAGCCTAGTATTATGTTTCAAGTAGAACCTGATGTTACTTCCAGTACTTATACTATTATAATTTTTTATTATTA
>KZ308517.1:231136-243546 GCA_000376725.2 Ladona fulva
GGGGGGGGGGGACCTATACAAGTGTACGCTACTTTATAGCCAATAAAAATCTATTGGCAATTCCTCAGTTATTTTTCTCTCATTCTGTAAAGCTTCATTTAGTCATTCAATCCAGCTCTTCTTGATTCTTATCCTTTATTTTATTTATAGACTGAATTGACCTTTAATTTATTTATTAGAATTAATTAATCAATCGATTATAAAGTCTCAAGAAACCATACATAAAGACCATTTTTTCCAGAAAATTACTGCTTCAACTCAAATGGTATCTTAAGGAAACTTTTTCAATTTGAGACTGTAATTGTTGTCAGCTATTTGACATTTCCAGATATTTCTTTGAAAGAAAGCTGTACGTAATTGTGTAAAAGTTGACTTCTCAATACAAAATTTCAACAAAGAAAAGGTAAGGTTCCCTTATCTAGAGGAGAGACTTTTATTATTGGTTAATTAAGAGTGATATTAGAGGGGTGATTAAAATGGAATATTTGAAGTAAAACTTCAAGGTTGATCTGTACTGGAGTATGTACAGGAAAACAAAATTTAAATTTTATTTCACGGAGTATGGCTTTCTCAATTTATTTAATACCCCCATAGAAGTTTTTCACATCCTTTCTGTTCTTAATGTGTAACATTCATCCAGCATGGCCATACTCTTCATAGAATATCTTTTAACTTGGATAAGATGTCTGAAGTTGTCAGAGAAAGATCCTGTGCAGAAAAATCTTGAAATATTCGCTTTGGCAAATTAATTGTAAACATTAATTGATGGGTTGAGTGAATATTTGAAGATGAAGAGGTATATATACCATTCTATTTTGAGTTTTAATTTTGTGCTAGTTGGTGCAGATATTCTGATTTATGAATGTTTTTGAACTGTGATGGATTTAAAATGGTTCCCTTGTTTTGTTCTCATTCAAAGGCATTACATTCCTGTCTGGTGGACAGACTGAAGAGGAGGCATCTGTGAATTTGAATGCCATAAACCAGTTCCCAGGGAAGAAACCATGGGCCTTGACTTTCAGCTATGGCAGAGCTCTTCAGGTAAAAGCATACGCTTTATAGTAGCATAATTAAATTGGAGACTCAAATTGAGAGAATAAGGAAGAGTATTCAGTGTGTGGTGGTGATATCCATCATAGTTGACTCCTGAATGTTTGACAGAACTAGTAAAGTGATTTCTAAAATTGCAGCTATTGTTGTGTAATGAGAGAATAGTCTGTGTAGTGTTGAACAACTCTGGCATCAACCTAGCAATTCTTAAAATTCTGGAATTGGGGTCTTACTGGAATTTGTGTGAAAACAAATGAAGGAACAAATAAATAGTGTATACTGAGTTATTTCATGAGAAATTGTTGAATAAAACAAGGTTTTGAACAACAATTCCTCATAAAATCATCAAGATTCCACAAATTGAGTCTCCTCTGGGAATTTTACAGAGTTATTCATTCAACATAGTCTTAAGAAACATTTTAGTTCTTGGAATGTGTAGTGATGGACAAACCTGAAGTTTAACACTCACTCATTTGCCTTTGGAACAAATGTCTTAGGTATGCAGATATTTCAGAGGAGGGGTATTACTCAGCTATGGTCCCACTCTGTATATAAATTCAGCTAAAACTTTTGAATGGGTTAAAAGGTATTAGTGTTTTCAAATAAATGGGTGCAGAGAATATAATACGTTTGATAATATTTCAATTTGAATTTGAGATATTGGCAATCAAAATGTAATATGCCTTGTGTTCGGTAGGATGTCTGTCTTAGAAATATCTACTGTAATTCTCTTACTGTTGATTTTTTGTATAATTTATTTAAAGCAAGCTTTAATACTTCTTAAATTTCCCTAATTCAAAGCAGTAATTATAATTAGATGGTAAAATAGGACAGAAATTACTCTCAATTTGATTTGAATGGGATTTCCAAAACAGGTTATTTCAGGTACTTCATGTTGAAGAAATTTCCTACCCAAGTAGGCAGGAGTATCAAAGTGGAAATATTATTCCATCAATGATACATTTTTGGTCATTTTCAATATATGAATGTGTTGTTTCATAGTTATGTTTGCTTGTAGGCTTCAGTGCTCAAGGCCTGGGCTGGTAAGACAGAGAATGTGAAGACTGCCCAAGAAGAATTGATCAAGAGAGCTAAGGTAACATCCCTTTTACTGTGTTCTGTATTTAATACAAACTCATTTATTTTTTAATTTAACAGTTTTGAGTTACAAGAAGCATGCCATTAGAAAGTTATTTTTGTCAAACTGCTTGTGCCTTGTACATATAGCTTAAAAGTAATTAATTGGTTTTTCATTTAGTAATGATTCCTTTTTATTTCATACTTTGAATCGCCTAGTATCTTGATCATGGTTCTATTTTTTTTCCCTTCCCAAGTTTGCAAGTAGATTTGTTAACTTTGACTCTGTATATATTAGTATTTGTTTGAAAAAGTTGTTTGCACTATTAATTTCCTTTGTTTGATCTCTTTATTAGTAGTTTTTGTATATTCTGACAATCTGATTTTGTACATGATTTTTTCAATCCTTTCCATCTATAGTTACCCAATTTCATCTATTCCCTGTAAAAATAGTTTCTGCTTTTTTGTTTTTACTTTATTTTAACTATTTTTTTTGCTATGAAACCTATTCCAGGCTAATGCTCTAGCTTGCCAAGGAAAGTACTCTGCTGGCAGCATCCAGAGCCTAGCTGCTGCTAAGTCCAATTTTGTCAAATCTCATGCTTATTAGACTTTCCTGCATGGTGTTTGTTCTTAATGGTTTGTTTGTGTAAATATTTGTTGCTTAATCACCACTTTGTATTTATAACTTTTGAAAGAAATTCTGAATTCTTAATTCAAGAGTTAAATTTTCATTTGCATTAATAAGGTTTAATTTCTTTTCAAGGCCAATGGAGATGCATCTCTTGGAAAATACAACCCTGGTAGCATTCAGGGAGTAGCAGCAGATGTTGGTCTATTCATCAAGGATCACAACTATTAAGAGATTGTAATTTTGCTGTGACTGAATTGCTTCTTTTCCTCAAAAGAAAAATTATAATTTGTTATTTGTTGCTACAGCATTTTGTGAGCTGCATTATGAATTATTGAATTTCTTGAGTGTTTGCATTATGAAAATCTTGTAAAGGAAAATGTTTCATGATACTCAAATGATTGATGCGTATTTTAGATTAAATGTGGAATTCATAGTGTTTGCCATAGGAAAATGATCTGTAGCTGTTGTAATTTTGAATAGAAATTGCACATTCATAGAATTTGAATGCATATTCAATTTAAAATTATTTTGAAGCGATGGAAAGCAGAAATGCAGACATTTTACTCTACCGTGTAAATAAAAATTAGTGTTTTCTGTATCACTGTTGAGCTTAGTGAACTTTATCTGTTGAAAATGTATGTCACCAATAATGCTGTGGAGGAAATTAAACCAACATTTAACGATTCACATTTCTTTTCCTTTATTTTGGCAACAGAAATCACTATATGTAAAAAATATGGAAAACTATTTCTTAACAACTAAGGTATCTCTCTTCTCGATGTTTCTCAAATGTTTCTTTTTCATCCTCTTAATTTTGCTGGTATTCTTTATCTGCAATATAAAGTGAAAAGCAATGTAATAAAAGATCATAAAATTTTAAGCAATATTCAAAATGTAAGTCACCAACACAGCAATGTTTATATATGGAAACCTCTATTATAACTTTCTCTTTATATATGGAAACATTTTTTTTTTAAGTGATTCAAAAGATCTACTTTTGAAACACCATGAGAGTGGTATTATTACAGCTGAAGCTTCAAACCTCAGAAATATTGAGAAAGTTAAAGGATTCTGCAAATTGTATCAATAGATCAACTATTTCTTACATGGAAATTTATATAATCCTACTTATTTCGTCTAAGAATTCATTGACATTTCACAGGATACTTTACACTGAAATCCTGAAAATTAGGTCCAATTTTTCAGTCTAAGTAAAGTTGGAAGAACTGCTTGAATTTTAAAAAGATCACCAAAATTGCCATGAAAACCATATGCAGCTCAGTAACAGTTTTTAATGGAAATAAAGCCGACATTTATGGACCCCAGAAACATTTCACTGGTAGGTGAAGGTGAAGACCTTGAGCTACAAACTTAATGAGAGTTAGGACAACTTGAAGGAATTAGCAAACAAAATAATTTTAACAATCTTCAGTGAAGATTGACCATCAGCTTTTATAGTAAAAATTACTTGGAAGTAAATACTTTCCATCAACATTTTATTCTAGCTTTATTTGGGAAATTTACTTCAGAGTAAATTTGGGAATTAAACTTCAGGCACTTTGAATAATTTTCACAAAATATAATGAAAAACATTGCACCGAAGCTGGAAAATTGAACTACATCCTTCTTAAGCAGTGGCCTGAAATTAACCCCTTCCCTGGAAATTTTTTGTACGAGTTGTAAAAAAATCATTTATTTGTTAATTTGTGAGCTAATAATTAACTAACACTAACAAAGGTATTTTTTCCCCTTGAATGGCTATTTAATGTTACATTTCACTTTTATATTTCCTTTAATATTAAACTGTTCAGGTTTATATACGTGATAGGTAAAACAATAGATACGTATGTTTATTTGTATGTGTATGCGAGCGAGGGGAAAGTAGGAATTGCTGTGGAATTTTAGGGAACCGGAATCGAATAGAGACATTGCCCAGCACCATTTGAATGGTTTGAAGGTTAATTTGGTTTGCTATTGAAATAGGTTCCACGAAAGGAAAAGCTTTACTGTTTCATGCAGACAAGCAGTCTGGCGATGTTTCAAAGTCCTTTGAACTTAAATTTAAGTGACTTTCTAAATCCAACTCGAAGTACTAAAATTTCCACCAATAGCTATACAAAATAGATATGCTTCACTGTGCAAATTCAACTTGACATCATCTACTATAAGGTAATCATTTGAATGAAATGATATAACATTAAGGAAGATAATGAGGTATTAGCAGTTATGCCATTGACCATCGTTAAAGTTTGTTAATTCAATAGATCCTCAAATAATCTGGTTCGCCATTACCATGGATAATTTTTGGACTAGATAAAGGAATCACTTTTACGCCTAAGTTCTGAATCTTGAGTTACAATGAAGTCTGAAGTAATCATTTCTACGTGTTGCCTTGATTCATGCATTGTTTTCTCCGAATAATACTTTTTAATACAAAAAAAATAACTGACGCTATAAATAAATTCTGGTTATATTTAAAGTGGAATCAAACAATTACGAAGTCAAACACAGTAATAAAAGTTTGACTAAAAAATATCCACTGTCAACATTAGGTGAACATAATACGTTCATTCCTAGCCATCAGTTTTAGTACTGATATATGATTATTAATTCTGTGAAGAATATAAAATTTTTCTTTATTTTCAACCAGAAAATGTTACCTCCGAAGTATATCTATAATTATCCGGCACAGATATTACAGGATCAAATCAATAAATGATAAATGCTGTATCAAAGTTACTCCATAACTACACTGCTAAATGAAGGTTATAAGCGAAAAACCCACAAAAGCAAAAACAGTTCTCCCTAAATAAACCAAAGTCAAACCTACCACTTGAACAATTTCAGATCGTTTTCTATTTTCCTCCTGACGCCTTAAATTCTCTCGCCTTCTCTGCTTTCTAGCTTCTTTATCGTCCAAATACTCCTGTTTAAGTTGCTTCGACTTCTCTTTCACCCTCTTCAAATCTTGTCGCAGCTGTTCTTTCTTATGCCATGATTTTCGGAGTCCACGAGTTTTTATTAAACTCGACGACCTGAAAATTTTTATGAATAAATCACAGAGAAAGAGTTATAAATTTCTGAGGATAGCTGGGGCTTACCTTTCTCTATTTTCTTTCCAAAACTTTCCCGATTTCCGACAACCTTTAGGAACTATAATCTTTTCCGGCAAGACAATTCCATTTGGTTTATCTTCATTATTACCTTCAACTTTATCACAAATAAGTTCTTCAAACTTCAAAACACACGAGGGATTAACTGTAGCAGTCATTCTCGTAGGATTCACCTAATTCAATTCTTCAGATAACTATATATTTCTTCCTGTAAAAATTTACCTTAGTTCACCCGGTTCACCCAAAACACATGTTTACTGGAGTAAGGGAATGCGAAATAGTTATCGAACGCTAAATTTCGATTCATATTCGATATTCTTGTTTCAGAGATGTATTTTGGATTGGTGCTGAGGTTTGCTTTCGAATAGTATAGAGGGTATAGAGGTAACCAGTGAGATTTTTATGTTTGAAAGGAAACTGTAAATTTCAATTGATTTTCAAATCTGAATGATCACCCGTATCAATTCACTAATCTCTTATTGAAGGATTTCGATTTCATGGTTACTTAAGCCGCTTAAGCTGTCATTCTTCCCTCCAAAATCTTTGAAAATGGCCAAGAGCCCGAAGTTGGATCTCTATGAAAAACTATTGGAATTGAAAGCATGGCAATCGAAACATCAGGAAAAATTATTAGCTCAACAGAAGGAGCAACCAAGTATTCTTAAAAGGCAGCAGAAACAACAGATGAATTTGTTTGAATCCCGGAATATTGGTAATCATCGTGATCCATAATTTTTTTCCTCTGTAAATGTCTTGGCGTACTAATTTTTACATTGTTATATTGTGCAGAGGTTATCGAAACTCAGAATCACTCTCCGACAATTAGAATCCAGGCGAATGATCTAAATTGCCGCGACCATGATGAAACAGCTTTCAGAAGTCAGGATGCAGGAAGAAACGAAGAAGATGGTGATATGGTGCATAAAAATAGCAGTTTAATTTAGGTTATAATTTAATTTCAAGGCATATAACATTTATTAAAGTCCACTCACTATTTGTTATTTTCACTTCAACATTTTTTCTTAAATATAATCGGACGGTCTCACCGAAAAGTATTCAATCAGGAGGCCGGTTGGAAGGCCTCTCACTATTAGCTATCTAAAGATTAGAAGAGGGAATGATGATACTATGATATGAAGTGAGGTTGCATTGAGGGCTAAACATGTGAGAGCTGATGCTTGTATTGTCTCTTTATTTATTATCATGTAGTTGATATATATTTACACTAGAAAATTTTTCTAGCGTACGTTCACTCAGTAAATGGTATTAAAAATGAATATGCTAGAGAAAATATTTTCTTTTTTTCTCGCAATTTCTTGAAAATCAACTTAAACTCTTTGGTACTAATCTCAACTAAATGTCTAATCCTTGTATACGACGTATTTATTAGTAGGAACTGTATATAATGGTGAAACAGTAGCAGTTATAGGGGATAAATTGGGTACCCTCTGGCAAACTTGAGTGACTTAAGTAACAAAGCTAATGCAGCAACCCTGACGACTTGTTATTATGACCAGTTAGGGAGGGAAGGGAAGTTCTATAATTTTATAACTATTTGCCATTTTATAAATAATATTTCATAGTAATGATATAAAGAACCCAAGATAGACTTTTATAGTTGTGTGTGCAACCTTTCTTGTACTCTCATACCTGATTTTATGTTGCTGAAGTAATTAGGTGACAGAATACAGAAAAAATATTTTTCCTTCACTAAGATCAATGGGGTCATATTTGGCTTTTGTTGAATGCTGGTTTTAAAATTTGGTATAAATATGTATTTGGTGCATCACTTTCTTTATTATTTCTACGTAATGTAAGCCTCTTTGTCTACTTTAAACCTATCTTAGAGCCATAAGTAAAATTTATAAATACTATCGAATTGCTATGTGTGTGTAGTCATCTATATTTATCTTTTAAGGGAAATAAACGTGGAAAAGTTTCATTGGATGATATGCCTGTGAAATCACCAAATGTTCAATTTGAAGAGTTACTTGAAGAAAAACTCAAAGAGGTTGAAAGTATTGCACCCAAAAGAAATGAGGCTAGAAATGATATGAGACCCAAAAGACAATTCCTTAGAAAAGGGGAAGGGCTTAAACGTTTTCATATGAAGTCACACAATGAATTCATAAAAATTAGGCCAGCAATTACAAGTAACGTACCAAAAAGTTGCTCCAGAAAATCCAATTCAAATGGAACCACTTCCAGCCATAATAGAAACACAGCAAATAGCAGCACCAAGACATCAAATAGTAAATCTGAAGGTAGGATTTGATTTTGTTTTTTATGTGTAATGCTAATCAGTAAAAAGTAATTCTTGTTTTACTTTCTGCCACAGTCAACCCAAACTTCATTTGAATGGCATTTTAGAAGCTGAAATATAGTATCCCAACTACTTTTTTCTGTGAATAAGTTCTTTTCCAAAATGACATTTACTATGTAGTAATGTGTATGAAAAGTTAAATGTAATCTTGCTACGTATTTAATAAGGATAAGGTGGTTACTTCGCACATTGAGGTGCATGCCCTAAAACTCAAGGATAAACAGGCTGATTGGGACTCGAACCCAGGCCCCCCACTTTCTGGGCAGGTATTCTAACAACTGAACTACCATGCCATCTCTTCCATACTGTTTGGGAATGCTTTCCATGAGCAATGCAAGTGGCGCTGAACATAGTAACACCAACATTAGTAGCAGTTCAATGGTTAGAATACCTACCCCAAAAGTGGGAGACCTGGGTTCAGGTCACTATTTTTCACATCTATTTATCATAGTGTGTCCAATATTTTGTTTGGAACAGCTGAAGTGATTGAAGAGCAAGATGATGATGAATTAAATGCAAAAGCCACTTCCAAGTGTAGTACGACTTGGTCTCATGTGCTGAATCAGGAGCAAAGAGGATGTTCTGCTAAACTGGAGAAAGCGCCTAAGGTAGGTTTCTACATTTAATGGCTCTTTTATTTGGACTAGAGGTTAATAACATCTTAGCTAATGTCACCAGTATAACCAAGGGGGCACCTGCAGTCTGTTTTCTGACTGGCATTGCAATTTATCTTCTGCAACCATTAAGGGTAAACTCCTTCTAAAATGAAGGATGTTTTTCATTACTTATTCACCATGGGAGTAGTCTTTAATGAAGTGAACATTTTGAGTAACTAATTAGTATCTCAGGAAAAAGTGGTTAATCAAGGACGTTTCAACTTTGGATTGTACAGGGTGTATGCAGCAAAAGAAAGCCAGATTGTAGTGCCTTTGAAATAGGAGATATTCACTCATCACCATAATTGTGTCTTATCATCTGTGATTTCATTCATCTAAGGCAGGGTTTCCCAAAGCGTGTTCCACAAAGAATTTTTAAGTGTTCCGCGGAATCTTACGAAGAATGATAATTCTTGTATGAATTTCAGTCTTGAATTAAGAAAAAGTAACCTAGGTGTTCCGCTGATATTGTAGAATTGGTAAAGTGTTCAGCCGGAGGAAAAGTTTTGGAAACTCTGATCTAAGGGATTCTCTTTCACTCTTACCTCATTTTCAGTTTGCTCTTTTCTCATTAACACTTTTCATTCAATGAGTATATAAATGGGTCAATGATGCTTTTTTCAGATTTGATATATTTCTTAATTTAGACATATAGTTAAAAGAAGGGTGATAATGAAGCTCATAATGATGCCCTTGAATGCTGAATTTAGGTTACATAGCTTTTTAATGCAATTATTAAATTTTCAAAATGGCTATTACTTTTTCATATTTATTCCTATTTTAGTTATCTTTTGGATGACTTTTAATTCACATAATTCTCATATTTTTGCCGATATATCTTTATCAAATGCTTAATGTTTACTCTATGCTTACTGTATTGTAGTCTTAAATGGATATTTTTACCCAATAATATTTCTTTCAGCCATTTCATCCACATTTTTTATTAAAATCTTGTTTTTGTTTGTCATGTTTTGGGGATAATTTTCACCCATTTATTTATTTATTACCAAATTCCCCAGCATAATTTTTATAATTATAAAGGTGCAGCTACAACTTGGAGGGGTTCACATTGGTTTCAGTATCAGGAATGGCTGTATAGTCAGTGAGAGTAACTGTTCTTTTACAATGGCAATTTCTGTATAGAAGATCTTAGCACATTGATTATGAATTTCTTGGATTATAAAATGGATGATCTGCAATATATTTGCTAATTTTGAAATTTTACCTTCCTGTTCTCACCATACTTAATTGGCTACACAATACAGGAATTTTAAGTTTTTCCAAATTTTAACCTGTAAAATTATAGTTCATGTTTTGGTAAGAAAATCTTTTTTCCCCCTCCAGGAGATTTTAAGCACATGGATTGCTTTTCCAAATGGTGCAATCTCTTAATATTTATTATTTTAATTTACTTATTTATTTTATTCTTTTTCTATTAAATTTTTAACCCTTTAATCCTTGTAGGTTAAATATTTAGCCTCCAACTTTTTCCCTCAGCACTCTTTCCATTCTTATAACAGGACTACTTTTTTTACTTATAAGTAATCACCTTCACTTAAAAAGCAATATACAGTGGTTTATTGGCAAATTTTCATTAATTATTATTGATTACCCACAATGGGCACAGTAATAAGGTCATAAAATCGACTTGCAATGGAGATTGCTAATTATTTATCCATTTAGAGTAAAGGTTGATGAAAACCCATGAGTATTAAAAGGTTATTATTATAAATTAAGATCGTCTGATGTTGAAATTTAAGGATCTACTTTCCCTGAACCCTTTTTGGATGAATTATGTAACTTGAAGCAGTCATTTATCATCCTAAATTTGTCATTTCTTTTCCTGGGAAATTTTATGAGTTATTAATTCATTCTGATTACAAATGAAAAATAAATGCTTTATTCTCTAAGGTTCTAAAAGGTCTTAATCCTTTTTGAATTTTAACAGCATGAAGCTGAGGATTTGAAAGTGTTTGAGCTTTTGGAACAGATGGCTGTGGATTCCAGTTTTTGCTCATCATCATCTACTTTGCTTGGATTTATGGAATCACCAATTATATCGACTCCTCTAAAAGCCATCTTAGAGCATAAGAAACAGCTGAAGGTAATAACTTGAATTATTTTTGGGATCTCTGTCCTAGAAACGTATGCCTACTAATCCACTGAGTTTTTATCCATTCTATCCAATATAATTTAAGTCTCTCATCCTTGAGAAGAAGAAAAATGACTTTTCTGTTGCATTGAGGTAATATTTGGAAGAAATGTGTACAAAACATCAGTAGAACACTTTAACTCAACAGTATGTTTATATGATATATTTTCATGTACTCATAAAAATATTATAAAATTAGTTATAAAATACGGTAAAATGTACTTAACCGGTTAACGCTCGGGTTTTTTTCACAAATATGATTAAAAAATAAGCAGGTTTTTTTATTTCAGAAAACTATAGCCCCATGAAAGGGACTGATGTTGACATCATCAAAGTTAATTTTTAATTCTTAATTAAGCCATAAATATAAAACAAATCTAGATATATGCAACCCGCACACCAACTAAAATCCTTAGATGAACAAGTCTTACTACAAGTAATTAATTTGAATACGTGAAAAATCTAGTAATAATATCAATATGTTTAATACAGCATGTTTATAATCTAAAGGAAAAAGTGACCAATGAATAGCATATAAAAATAAAATAAGTAAAACTCTACTAATAACTTGCAGGCAGAAGCAGCTTTCAACTTCACTACTTTATCCTCAAGATAGGCACTTAAGCGGGACGTAATATTGAAGTGTTCTTCAAAGTTATACTATACTGGCATAAAAATAGAAATTCAGGTGATCATAGAAGAGCAGTGAATGATGAAAACAAAAAGCATAAAATTATGCTGAGCTGATTACACATATGAGAGTGAGATACAGAACAGAGTTGCACTGAAAGGAAAGACCACATCATGCGAAGAAACTTTTCGTGTGATGAGATCAGCTGAGTTTTTCTCGGGTGTAGAGGAAGAGGGGAAAACCATATGGTCGGTTTATGACCTGACTAAGGAGATTTAGGAGAGGACATCGAGTAGGTAGTAGTTTGGCGGTGGTAAACGGAAGAGAGAGAGAAGGAACGAGGTGATTTTCATTTAGGATAAAATCATTTCCAATTATTGTAGACACTCAATTTTCAACATACTGCAATATCGATAGACATTTAAAAATTTGAACTGCAATGAATTTCCTGCATAACTCCCCGACTGCTAAAGAAGTCCAAGAGAGAGCATCATGAGACTAAATCCTTAGAATAAAAAGAGAGCTTGAATATTTACTGATGACATGAATGATAACGACCTTACACGATAATATTTTTAGAGGAAATGAAAGATGTTCAAAGTTTTCTGATATATTTATTTTGTTTTTGAAATGAAATAATCGATTTTTTAATAGCGTAGGGGAACATAAAAATAGAAAATGTATCACTGTAACATAGCCACAAGAAAACGTTCTTTATACATAAATGTATTCTTTATACATAAATAATAATATTCGCATTATGCAGAAAAACAG
>KZ308517.1:260346-279996 GCA_000376725.2 Ladona fulva
ATAAAAACAATGCATCATCAAATATTCAGACAGAATTTTTGAACTTCCTCATTTTTTATAATATCAGGGAGATGATTAAAAAGTGTAAACATCATTGACCTTGGTCCTTTTAATGTCATTGTAAATGTTGAGTGTAAAACATGAGTGTTTCCACTATTTCTGGTTTTATAAGAGTGGAAGGTATTATTTTTTTTTAATCAGAACTATGCCTTTTTACATAAATGACAGAGTAATAAAGGTCCATATGCAAACCAAGAATTTTGAGGCTATCCACAGTAGTAAAGTCAAAATTAACTTGATCAACAGATGGAACATTGTCACTTGGAGAAAAGAAAATTATTTTTCAAACTCGTGGCAGTGGAAAAATTGAATACCAAAATAAATGTAACATCATCAAGCTCAACTTTGGAATGGAGGCATGCTAAATGAAATGTAAACACTTTGTGTCTTCCACGGATATATTTTTTTCTTGAGAGAGGCGACTAGTTTCGTCTAATAACAGACATCTTCAGGAAAGTGTCTCTGTTATTACATTGCCTAAACTAGACGCCTTTTAATACTACATAATAACAGAGACACTTGCCTAAAGATGTATACTATTAGACGAAACTAGTCACCTCTTGAGAAAAATTATATCCGTGTAAAATACAAAGAGTTTATATTTCATTTAGAATTGAATACCAACTTTTAGTCGCCACCACCATCACATCATGATCACATGATTCACTCAGTCTGGGCTCTAGATCAGCGTGAGGTGACGTTTTACTGCACGAAACCAAGCAGGTGATACTGAAAATGTATAGAATTAAGGACAAATTTGGCACAGCAAATTTAAGCAAACGACCCTAAAGATTTTTTCCAAAAAACTGTTGCATCTTCTTCGGGTCCTATAGCTCTTGCTGCAGACGGTGCCATAGAAAGTTTTCTGCATCATCACCAGATGCCAAGGACTAATCGGTAAATAAAATTAGTATGAATATCACAATTTTTGTCATTTTTCCATAGATGAAATATGATTGCAAAATATAACAAATTTAAATCTGTGATTAATTATGTATGAAAACTTTTTTTCAGATCACGTAATAACGTACTATTCTTTCTGTTTTTAAGAAGACTTGGCTTCAATCACCAGATTCTCTGCAAGTTTTTTTATGATTACGATGTAGTATTTAATCATTTATTAAAGAAATCCTGTTTTTTTTTCCTGAATATAGTTTTTATTTGAGATTGTTAGTTAATCTCTTGACTTAAGTTTTTCCACTATATTTCTGTTGCGTATATAAAGCACGGATATTTTTTTACCGGTCGTAGTGCACCTCAGAAGGGGGGTGAAAAAAACCTGCAAAAACACAGTAAATGCATAAAAGGACAATAAATCATACAAATAATGCTGAGATTAACTCCCATAATAATAGCATTGGTAGAGTTTGATCCACATCAAACATCTTTTCATAAGTCCAGATAGAAGAATAACTTAGCACAAATGTTAGCACAATGTTCTTCTTGACAACTGCTGCCAAACTTCAATTCCTCAAGACTGCCTACTCTCTACCTTAGAGACAAAAGGGGGAAACAAAGGGAGGTGGTTCTGATGCTCACATGACATGGGGAAAAAGCACCACCCTATTCAAAGATTAAGGAATCCACCAATTGAACTTGTCCCAATCTAGTCTTTTGCCACTTTGATCACTTTAGAAGTCAGGGTGTTCATCCTCATGGCATTATATAAGTTGTGTCTCTTCTCTACAGGGAACCTGCAGCTGAAGGTTTGCTGTCTCTTTTCGTATTTTGATCTCTCACTGATGTAAATGCAAATTGCACGGTCATTATAACTCATTGGAACTGAACCTTGCATTTTCAAACGTTCTAACTGCATCTCTTTTATGACTCTGTCCTACATAGATTTTACTCTACCACCCTAATCAATTACTTTTGTGTATTGTTCGTGGAAAAAGTGAAATTTCGAAACTACTTATTCTAGCATCTACTTCTCTGATTTTTCTCTCAGTATGAGAACGACCTATGTAACAGGTAGACCTATAATATTAGCTACATCCTCTAAGAACGTAGTTTCTCTGAACTTACCCAGTAAATCAAGCCCTTGTTTACCTTGTAGAGGAAGATAAACAATGGCTTATTATCTTCTATCTTCTAGAAGAAGATATCCAATTTGTAGTTGACTTATGATTTTTAGATTTATTTAAGAAGGTTAAAAAATTAAGTTAATATATGTCTAAACAACAGCTCTTTAAAAACAAATAGAAATGTTCTATTTCTTAAATATTCTATTTCTTTGTCTAAAGAGCTGTTGTTTAGATGTAAATTAACTTAATATTTGGTATGTTAGTTCAGTTTGTTGTTAAGAAAAGGATTCATTCAATACATTATATGAAATATTGTTACCATAATCATTGTGGACTATTTAAATTGCTCATAAACAGTCAACCTCAGCCTTCACGTGGCATACTCTGATTTGACAAATGAGGCTGTCATGATTAATAATGGTCACAGTTTGAGGTTTTAGAGTTAAATTTTCTTAAATGAGATGTTATTCGAGGTATACAAGTATACCTAGATTAGGTATACTTGTAAAAACTCCTTCAGTGGAAATGTTGCAACATTGTAAGGAGTCCCTCACAAGGATTACAGCACTTCCTTTTGCTGCGAATGGGGGGCATTCAGTTTAAAGGAATGGTCACAGCATCTGTATCGGCTCCGTAGCAGACACCCATTTAGAAGGACCTAATTTTAAGAAAGACATTGATGGGAACGTTGCATATATGCAATGGCAGCTCTAATGTATGAGCTACAGGGTGCGCAGGTTGAATGAATTCACAATTTAGAATCTTCAAACAGGTTGAATACGTCTTTTTACCACAAAATCAACCTTATGGACCTCCGATTCGCTGATTCTCTAATGGAAGGAAGAACAGGTGCATGGAGCAGTCATATTTTCTTACCTACTGTCACCAACATATAAATATAATATGCCTGATATGTAATCTCAGAAAACTGTTCCAAAAAGTGATGGCAAACCTTAATCTCGGATATTTCACATGGATCTTTAGTAATAATATTACTATTAAAATTAACCTTTGTAATGTTGCGTAAGTGGGTTTAGGTATTGAAAGTAATGAAACAGGAAGTTAAGGACTTCCTAAATGTTATTAGTGATTATTTTATTATTCGGTGCTGATAATGTTTTCAGTAATATGTGTAGATTGTTTTAGGGTGTTTTTCATTATTGTTGCCTTAACTTTCATCGATACAAAATTTGAAAGTAATTTATTAGTAAATTAATCAAAAGCGAACACCGAAGGAATCTGCAATCAATATTAAAAGTAATAAATTCATTTCCACTAGTAATTTCTCTTTCGACGACCATTTTTTATTACATCATAAGGCATGCCTCGGAGTGTAGATTAGTAAATCAAGAGATACAAATTACTGCATTCTTGAAGTAGATGAGAAGAAGAAACACTTACAGCTAAGTTCTGTCACATAGTAAGGAAGTTATAATTTACGAGTAAGACTTCATAACAGTAGTATTTCATAAATTAAGTTTTGTGAATAGTTTATTATAGCCCAAAATACTGCACGTCTGACCATCACAATCATATGAGAGACTTTTAAGGAATGCAGCCATCAAAGAGTTTGAGTGGCTATATGTGCTAAGAGGTGACAATGTATGTAGGTATGAAATTGAGTAAAACACCAAATACGAACATTCTTCTCCGTTCCACGCCGACAGCGGCCACAAACTTTCAACTTCTTATTGGTGAGAGGATGTCTTTCAGTAATGTGATTCAGAGAATGGATAAGAAAGAGGTGTGATTTTCTTACAGATGAGCAGTAGTTATCGTTATATTTCCTCTATGAAGGGAAAACAATAGAGAAAAGAATGAGTAATGGTGGTATATGGAAACAGAAGGTACATTTGTATGTTGTTTGCCCTTGGTGGCATTTTTTAAAAGTGAAGCTGAATGTTACCCTTGTAAATGGAGGTGGTATGCAAGTCGATGCCCAGGAACTTAGTTTTAGATCTTAAGAGAAATTTAGGGCAAAATACAATGCCATAAAGAAAGAGACAAAAAAGGCCATTGAAATGGAATGACAGATTTGCAGGAAACAGGCAGTGATGCTTTGCATTTCAGTCAACATTAATCATATGAGAATCATACCTATTCTTAAATACTACTTACTAACTACTAACTGTAAATTTACAGCCAGTTATGCTTATCTACATGGTCTCTGATCCTCTTCATAAACTTATCTTTAATTTGTTTAAGAATTATTATTCTTCAGCTGTGGTTCAAGCAATAAATATTAAGTCTAGTATGCAAAAATAATGGCATTTCAAGAGTCTCTTTTCAAAATAACCGCTGTATTTTATTTATTGCTCATTCAAAATTTAGGGTAAATTATAGTAAGCATTCATGATGAAAGGTGATAGTAGGTTAATTATGATTCGTAATTTTGCTTTCCTTTTTACGACAGGTGTTTCTACGATTTCAACTTCACATCAAACTGTCCTGAAAAGTAAACTAAAGTATCATAATGTGAAAATCGATAAACTAATATTTTTAAAATTAATTAATCAATTTTAATATGATATGCGGTATTATGTTTGCATTTATGCAGAAATTTACTCATTCAATTTCAAAACATGACTGTCTTTGATGATGGAATCACCAAGAACCACTTAAAGTTAATTAGAATTATCATCCTTTAACTGCTACGATAAATACATCTGAGTGTTTTACATTTACAGACAAAAATACGTTTATTTCACTGCCAATGTTCAACTTTTCATTTCCAAAGTAGTATTTCATATCTAGGTAAATACTTACTGACACGCAACACATATCTAAGGATATTTAGAAGATAAAAAGCCCAATTCATTAGAATTATCTTTATCAAGAATACATACTACCTTAATGAGAATATTAGAAGTGTTCTTTTCATAAAATTCTGCCAGTAAAAGGTACTTTTTAGAATTAAACTAGCTGAGATGAGAAATTTTTATCGTACTTATCTGGTAGTCAAGATAACTAGCACTTTAACTACCAGTTTAAGCTTAACCATCGATTATAATATGGATTTTCCAGTTAATCTGGAGGTTAACTTTAACCTAACTATCAATTATAGTACTGGGCCTAAGTGAATTTAAGAATTTTTAAAGTTGGTACTCTTGATGCTCTTCAGGATTTAAAATCTCCAAAGCACCTACCATTTGGTATGGATTTAAGTGGTGAAGAAACAGATGAATTCACTTCATCTTCTGAAAGTTATTCTTCAGAAAATGAAACTGTAGGGGATGAAGCCAATGATGCAGCTTTACCACAAGGCTCATCTAGGGTTCGTTTCTCTAGTCACGTTGAAGAGAGAGAATTTGATTCTGGGGTTGAAAAGTTGAATCTAAAGAGCTCTTTAAGTGGTGGAAATGACTTTAAAGACTCTGAAGAGTGGAGTGAATCGGATGAGGAGAGTAATGCTGAGGTATCAACTGAAGTTGCGGAGTCAAATGAACTAATTGACAATGTGCTGGCTCACAAAGAAAAAGAAGAATCCAGGTCATCTCCTTTAACAGGTGAGTGCTTGTTCTTAAGATTGTTACTTTAAATAGTTTAGGAATGTGACAGAAACAAATGTTTATAGGAATTGTATATGGGAGACATTCTCATGCAGTGGAATCAATCATTTAATTCTGTTGGCAGTTTAAATGATGGTGTACTCTGCTTGGCATGTCACTAGACTAATGGTCTTTGCTAATGCTATTTGTCTACTTTCACATTTGTACTCAACTGTAGGGCATTCACCTGTATGAAAATTCAATATATGTATTATGCCTAGTTTAGACTAAACAATGTTTCTAAAAAAATGTTGAACATTGTATCACACCAGTTTTGAAGTATTGTTTTGAAAGTCTTTATACCTTCCTCTGTTGGGAGACCTAAGAAAGTGTTACTCTGTAGATCACAGGATAGTGGACATGTTTAGAGAGGTAATAGCTGGAATTTCTGCCACTATTTTATTATTTTACTTGATGGCATGTGGAGTGATATCCCAAATTTAAAAATATTGTTGAGTTGTTTTAGATGCTATTTTGGCTTCACTTAATTAACAGAGAATGGGTATCGCAACTATAACTTTTTCTTTGTTATGTTTGGTCGACTGAATTGTGTTTATGAACTCATCCTGGCATATTTAAACTTATTTATTGCTACCAATATTACTTATTTCCTCAGGAAGTTACAAATATGACTAATTATATTTTGCTGTGTCACCATAATAAGCCATAAGCACAGTTTAGTAGTTACACAACATGCATGATCAGTGATCATAATATAGTTTACAGTTAGAACTAAACTTAGATAATACAAGTGATCTTGTGCTTTCCTGCTGGATGATGCGGCGAAGATTCTCTTGGGTTAGCAGACAGGTAATCTCGGGCTGGAGGGCTGACATCTCGGCCATCATCCTCAGGGCAGACCTCTGCCCTGAGGATGATGGCCTAGTTGGCCATTGAAACGTCGGCCCTCCAGCCCGAGATTACCTGTCTGTTAGTTAATACAAGTATTTCAAAAGAGAAAATGATTCTTGCTGATGCATGATATATGCAAAGGAAAGCTATCCAAAATTCATTTGAAAATCTTTAAGTGTAGAAAAGCGGTAATGTTGGAAGCTGTATCATTTAATTAAGCTTACATGTTCCCATAATTACAAATATCAAAAAAGTGAGTTTTTAAATTGAAGTTGTTGCAATTTTATCATCACCTCTGTTATTAGGTGGCATGGCGGAATGGATTCTGCCATAGCAACTCGTTTCTTAAAATTTTATACTATGGAATAGGGAATCATGGTAACAACTTGGTATTTCCCACTATCTGTGCATTACTGAATCACTAAAACAGACATCGTTACTTATGTGGCTCTTGAACATCTTCCGATGTAAAACAACAAATAAAAAATTGTCCTCTAATACTACCACTCACTCTCTGTGAGTGCAACCCTGTGCTGTCATTTTGGTATGATGAAGTGCTATCGTAGGAACCTTTTGATACCATCTTCTACCTGATGTCATTCTTAGCAGAACCATAATAGTTTCAAAATTTAAACAAGTCATTATTTGCATGTTCATATGTATAGTGGTCTCCAAAATTAACTGCATTCCTGATGTGCCTGTTTATATCTGTAGTTGGAAGTCTCAAATATTGAGACATGTGTATATCCATGTTTTAATTCTCTCAGTTTTGCTACAAACTAAGCATCCCATCTTTTCTGCTTTCCATTCACAAAGTTGAAGTGATACATGTAGAGTAAAGGGGAGAAAGAAACTAAAGCATAAGGTTGTGGCAGATAATAATTGACATTGGAGGGTGTTGATAATGAAGATCAACATTGTTGAACCATTTAATCTCAAGAAAGAGAAGGAAAATATTACTTAAATATAATTATATCNAAATTTTTATCGTACTTATCTGGTAGTCAAGATAACTAGCACTTTAACTACCAGTTTAAGCTTAACCATCGATTATAATATGGATTTTCCAGTTAATCTGGAGGTTAACTTTAACCTAACTATCAATTATAGTACTGGGCCTAAGTGAATTTAAGAATTTTTAAAGTTGGTACTCTTGATGCTCTTCAGGATTTAAAATCTCCAAAGCACCTACCATTTGGTATGGATTTAAGTGGTGAAGAAACAGATGAATTCACTTCATCTTCTGAAAGTTATTCTTCAGAAAATGAAACTGTAGGGGATGAAGCCAATGATGCAGCTTTACCACAAGGCTCATCTAGGGTTCGTTTCTCTAGTCACGTTGAAGAGAGAGAATTTGATTCTGGGGTTGAAAAGTTGAATCTAAAGAGCTCTTTAAGTGGTGGAAATGACTTTAAAGACTCTGAAGAGTGGAGTGAATCGGATGAGGAGAGTAATGCTGAGGTATCAACTGAAGTTGCGGAGTCAAATGAACTAATTGACAATGTGCTGGCTCACAAAGAAAAAGAAGAATCCAGGTCATCTCCTTTAACAGGTGAGTGCTTGTTCTTAAGATTGTTACTTTAAATAGTTTAGGAATGTGACAGAAACAAATGTTTATAGGAATTGTATATGGGAGACATTCTCATGCAGTGGAATCAATCATTTAATTCTGTTGGCAGTTTAAATGATGGTGTACTCTGCTTGGCATGTCACTAGACTAATGGTCTTTGCTAATGCTATTTGTCTACTTTCACATTTGTACTCAACTGTAGGGCATTCACCTGTATGAAAATTCAATATATTTCAAGTACCAAGCTCCAACCTCCAAGCTCTTGAAAAATTGGAAATTTACCCTCAGTGATGAAAGTGTTAAGTGACAAATTCAACTGTGTAATACCATTACACAATTTATAATATTTTTATACCTGAAATCATGAATGCATTTTCGAAAATTTGAAATTTGCTTTGAAATTTTCATTTTATAGAGGATGCTCAATAAGATTGGGCAAAAGAGTTGGTGCAGATTTTAATGCATCATGCTATTTCCTTGCATTGGTGACCACACACTAAAAAGTCCATTTTTAAGAGACAATAAAACTTTTGGGCTATGAAAGAATACATCCAAACCAAATCAGTTATTGCTGCTCCTTTTGTGTTTGGATCATCTGGGAATGGTCATTATCCTTTGGACTGCATGATGGATGTGATTAAGAAAAGACTATCATTAGCTGCCATTCAAAATCTTGTGATTCCAAAATATATTCCCTTTCTCAAATTCTTCAGTGAGGCCCAAGCGGTGACTAGGTGGAGACACCTTGAGTGAAATCCTCCAACAGTTGGAATGTTTGGTCAGTGTTCCGAAGATCTGAACCGATTTATGATTTTTGCTTATTGAGTTTCCTGAAAAATAAGTAAATGAAAGACAAAAACCTAGTTAAGCTCATTGTATAATAAACGCTGTGTGGATTGGAGACGTTTACAGATCAAATGTAATTACTGGATGCTGTAACCGTCACAAATACTTAAAGCTATATTTAAACCAAAGCATGCACCCGATATTTTTGGGCCAGTGTAACTGTTACTTCTCCCAGTGTCTTGTAACAGTTATAAAATATCGCTTACAAATATAGTAGAGCAGTGATTTTCCGTGCTAATTAACGGGGAAAGCGAAAGGGATAATCAAAAGCAATTGATAATCCGATCACGTTCAATTGTGTGGTAGTTGTGGCCTTGGTTTCAGTGCAGTTTTCTTAAATGCTTTCACTTGAACACTTTTCACTATTGTGGCAAAATCAGGCATTCGCTCATTCAATTAACTTCTCTGAAACATTTCGCTGCCTAAAAGTAATGGGTGTTGCTTACATGCAGTAAATATGCTCTATCAATTTGTGGAACAATCTGATGTAAACCTCATATTCAGACATGCTATGCATTCTGTTTTTATATGTTCCCGTAACTATTATTATACCTACTTGTGGTATTTGTCCATCATTTCTGTTTAGTTGTTTATTTTACATCAGTAAGCATTTAAATTCAAGATTGCAACTTACTAAGCCATGTTTACACGATGCATATCCCCACAGGAGTAGATTGTGGCAATTCAAGAGGAACTTGAGAACCCTAAGAAAAAAACTTAGTGGAAAAAAGGAAATAGTTATTCCAAAGTTGTTTTACGTCCCAAACCATTAAAACTTGTGCCTTTTGTGTTTTTTAACTATTTTAAGGGCTGATACAAGTATAGAACTAGTAAATATTCAGTTTTTTCATCGTTATTCTTTTCTTCATTAGTGGATGTTTATTCAGACATCCATTGTAATAATAGAGCAACAAAGTTGGATGTATGTTCATGACTATAGCAACTTAACTAATATTTAAGCCTCTGGCTTTTTATAGAATTTATATATTTATAAAATTTATATATATATATTTTTTGTATAGCCCTATTAATTNGAACAACAAAGAAGATAACTTTTACTAATCCTCTCTCTTTTCTTCTTCTTTTCAAATTACTACTACTAATACTACTACAATGTACTAAGCTTTCAAAATGGTTGCCTTAACAATATATGTTAGGGACACATGCACCAATACACAGAAAAAGATTTGACAATTGTAATTATACAGCCGGAGAAATAAAAAATCCTGCTTTTCTTTTGTTCACACCTTGTATTTTGTTAGCTTCTTTTATTTCACTGCCACACCTAGTGGATTATATATACGAGAAGAAGGTCACATTATTTAGATTTAATCTAGGTAAATTTACTTTTGGACTTGGACAGTCATTACCTACTCAAGTGTTATATTCCCAACAAAAGATGATGTGAGTTAGCCTTGTTCTGGTATAGTCTTCTTAAAGCCAATATAAAACTTACTACCAATAAATCTACATATTTAATCACTTTATTTTACCACTTGTTTAATTATTTACAATCATTTAATTAATTTATGTTGTGATAAGTGTTTAGCTAGAAAAATCCATATTCTACATACATTTGAAAATCATCTCTTTGGCTTATATAAAAACCTCAATATTACAACCTGGAAATGTTTATAAATTTAGCCTTGAAAACCTGGAATTATGCATGAATGTAATATTTTGACTTTTGTGGATACTTTGAACAAATTAATTTTACTTATTCAATTCCTGTGGACTTAGCACAAAGTTTGTGTAAAAACATGCAACACACCAACCTTCAGAAGAAGTTTCGCTGTAGAAAATTATATTTATTAAATTTTTCCTTTCCTTAACTGCATCCATCTGGTGGTATACATAAGTTCAACTTTGCAGGGTAGAGAGCCACTTTATACTGTAAACTGTTTTTCTTGTAGAAAACTAAAACATAATCATTTCCTGGAAGTATTCATTGTATTTTAACTTTTATAGATAACTTTTCTTAATTTATATTTTAGAGAAAGAGCATTCTATTTGTTCAACCCCTGGAAATGAAAATAGAAACAGCTCTTCAGAAATCATTCTGAAGAGTGAATTACTGCATAGAAGATTGTTGGAGCTGGAGCAAGAGATAGAGATATTCCGTAAAGAAAATGAAGAGCTTTGTCGCAAGAAACAGCTACAGCATCAAGCTGAGGAGAAATGGCTAAAGGAGAAAAGGGAAATTGAGGAAAGACTAAAAGAAAAGGAAGAGGAATTGAGAAACAGAACTGTTGAAGAGCGGCTAAAGCTTAACAGAGACAAAAGAGTGTTTGAGACTTACAGTAAGAAGATGAGTGAAAAAGCATCTACTCATCAAGAAGTTGAGAACCTTCAAAAGAAGGTAAGAGGAAATTAATTATGAATTCAGTTATTTGATGTTAAGGCACATCTTATTTTAAGATTGCTTGATGTACATTATTTTTGTCCCTTATTTTGCTTTTTTCCCATAATTGCCTTCAAGGATGAGTCCAGTTTAGAAGTATAGCTTCTAAGAAAGTTGTTCATAATTGGCTCATCTGGAAGAATTGACTTATATTATGATCTCTCAATAAATTTAATTGATGTCGAATTTTAAGTTCTGGTTTTAAAGCTAAAGCTAACATTTTGTTGATGTATCAAATATTCTAAAGCAAATTTGGAGTAAAGGTTTACATATTAGTGCCATTAGGATATGGAAAATTTAGATCACCAATGCCTCAACTGTCATGATTCAAGTGCCATTGGAATCTTGATTAATTCATAGCTTAGTAATGTAAATAATTACTGCTGTGAGTTTATATTTCTGTACTTTAAATATTTTCAATTAAGAAATATGAAGTAAGGTAGATACTTGATAAATGTATCCCATAATATTTGACCATGTATATGTTACTAACAATTTAAGGGAAGGAATCTCTTTACAAATCATTCAATCTGATTGAAAACTTTGATTTAGTGAAGATACCATTTGTTCCCAAGAAATTCTCAGATATTTATTTTCATGAGTTTAATAGCTGAAAAAAGCGATCCACCTCTACAATTTCACGTTATGATTCTAATAATGTGGATGGCTCAGAAATTGAATTTTTTCTATGTTAGTCATTTACCCTATTGTTTACAAATTCATTTTACCTTTTGATGACTGTTGAAGTTTAGGTTAGAGTTCTATCTTGATGACCAATGACCTCAAAGTCTTTTTTATGATTGGAATAATTTGTAATCTAATTTATTGGTGATGTAATTTGAGGAAAATACTTAGCCAATTCTACTGTCTGATATGTATTTGACTTAATAATTCGTTAAGCTTCAGAGTCTGTTACAATCTCTTCCCATTGAGAGGGTAGCTGATAACAAACCTTTTCATTACAAATAAGTTATTTCATTTAAGTAACTTTTGCATTTGATATCCAATGAATAATTTCTCTGTAAACCTAAAGATTTCTCTTAAGATAAACAGATGTCAAAAATAGTGACATGACTCATTTTAATGGGCGTAACTCATTGTCTTCCATTAAACACAATTTCCTTTCCTTTGTTTCATTATCTTTATGATACTAAGGGGATATGTACAAAAAAGCAGTAAAAATTGGTTTGCAATTTCTTATCGATTTTTCAGCATTTTACATGTTTGTGATAGCAGGTTTATCTGATTAAAGGAGTAGCCCTTGAAAGTTTATAAAATTATATCAAAGGTGGGAGAAATTTCTATAAAAATAAGAAATAACCTTTGACAACCAGGCAGTAAGTTTTTGAAACAGGCTGCGTACTCTTTCAATTGCTATCAAATAATTGATAATTTGACCCAAAATAAATTGGAAGTGAATTTTATTGATCAAAAGAGTTTTTTTTTTAATGCAGCAACTTATTTTTTTACATTTAAAATTGAACACGATTTATTTTAGAGATTTTTCAGAGAACTCATTCTGATTTTGTATGAAGAATGAAGCTGCTAGCTAATTAAATTTCATTCAATCTGATTTAGAACTTTGATTTAGTGAAAATATCTCTTGTTCCCAAGAAATTCTCTAAATGTATATTTTAGGCTTTTAAGCTCTGGATTTATGAAGCCATACATATTATTCAGGAAAAGACAATATGCATATTAAAAACAAATAACATTCACGGAGGAGGCTGTCACTTTGTGGATTTTGATTACATCATGAGGAATTGTTGAGTAAAACAAGGTTTTGAACAACAAAGAAGATAACTTTTACTAATCCTCTCTCTTTTCTTCTTCTTTTCAAATTACTACTACTAATACTACTACAATGTACTAAGCTTTCAAAATGGTTGCCTTAACAATATATGTTAGGGACACATGCACCAATACACAGAAAAAGATATATTTGTTTTGTCAATTTCTTTAATCTTATTACTGTAACTTATTAATCTCAGTGCAAAATTTATTAGGCCTACTTTTAAAGGCTGTGTGTAAGGCTTTTATCCATTACAGTATGTATAAGTATCTTTCCCATATGCTGTGAAAATATAATTTCTTTTATTTCACTGCCACACCTAGTGGATTATATATACGAGAAGAAGGTCACATTATTTAGATTTAATCTAGGTAAATTTACTTTTGGACTTGGACAGTCATTACCTACTCAAGTGTTATATTCCCAACAAAAGATGATGTGAGTTAGCCTTGTTCTGGTATAGTCTTCTTAAAGCCAATATAAAACTTACTACCAATAAATCTACATATTTAATCACTTTATTTTACCACTTGTTTAATTATTTACAATCATTTAATTAATTTATGTTGTGATAAGTGTTTAGCTAGAAAAATCCATATTCTACATACATTTGAAAATCATCTCTTTGGCTTATATAAAAACCTCAATATTACAACCTGGAAATGTTTATAAATTTAGCCTTGAAAACCTGGAATTATGCATGAATGTAATATTTTGACTTTTGTGGATACTTTGAACAAATTAATTTTACTTATTCAATTCCTGTGGACTTAGCACAAAGTTTGTGTAAAAACATGCAACACACCAACCTTCAGAAGAAGTTTCGCTGTAGAAAATTATATTTATTAAATTTTTCCTTTCCTTAACTGCATCCATCTGGTGGTATACATAAGTTCAACTTTGCAGGGTAGAGAGCCACTTTATACTGTAAACTGTTTTTCTTGTAGAAAACTAAAACATAATCATTTCCTGGAAGTATTCATTGTATTTTAACTTTTATAGATAACTTTTCTTAATTTATATTTTAGAGAAAGAGCATTCTATTTGTTCAACCCCTGGAAATGAAAATAGAAACAGCTCTTCAGAAATCATTCTGAAGAGTGAATTACTGCATAGAAGATTGTTGGAGCTGGAGCAAGAGATAGAGATATTCCGTAAAGAAAATGAAGAGCTTTGTCGCAAGAAACAGCTACAGCATCAAGCTGAGGAGAAATGGCTAAAGGAGAAAAGGGAAATTGAGGAAAGACTAAAAGAAAAGGAAGAGGAATTGAGAAACAGAACTGTTGAAGAGCGGCTAAAGCTTAACAGAGACAAAAGAGTGTTTGAGACTTACAGTAAGAAGATGAGTGAAAAAGCATCTACTCATCAAGAAGTTGAGAACCTTCAAAAGAAGGTAAGAGGAAATTAATTATGAATTCAGTTATTTGATGTTAAGGCACATCTTATTTTAAGATTGCTTGATGTACATTATTTTTGTCCCTTATTTTGCTTTTTTCCCATAATTGCCTTCAAGGATGAGTCCAGTTTAGAAGTATAGCTTCTAAGAAAGTTGTTCATAATTGGCTCATCTGGAAGAATTGACTTATATTATGATCTCTCAATAAATTTAATTGATGTCGAATTTTAAGTTCTGGTTTTAAAGCTAAAGCTAACATTTTGTTGATGTATCAAATATTCTAAAGCAAATTTGGAGTAAAGGTTTACATATTAGTGCCATTAGGATATGGAAAATTTAGATCACCAATGCCTCAACTGTCATGATTCAAGTGCCATTGGAATCTTGATTAATTCATAGCTTAGTAATGTAAATAATTACTGCTGTGAGTTTATATTTCTGTACTTTAAATATTTTCAATTAAGAAATATGAAGTAAGGTAGATACTTGATAAATGTATCCCATAATATTTGACCATGTATATGTTACTAACAATTTAAGGGAAGGAATCTCTTTACAAATCATTCAATCTGATTGAAAACTTTGATTTAGTGAAGATACCATTTGTTCCCAAGAAATTCTCAGATATTTATTTTCATGAGTTTAATAGCTGAAAAAAGCGATCCACCTCTACAATTTCACGTTATGATTCTAATAATGTGGATGGCTCAGAAATTGAATTTTTTCTATGTTAGTCATTTACCCTATTGTTTACAAATTCATTTTACCTTTTGATGACTGTTGAAGTTTAGGTTAGAGTTCTATCTTGATGACCAATGACCTCAAAGTCTTTTTTATGATTGGAATAATTTGTAATCTAATTTATTGGTGATGTAATTTGAGGAAAATACTTAGCCAATTCTACTGTCTGATATGTATTTGACTTAATAATTCGTTAAGCTTCAGAGTCTGTTACAATCTCTTCCCATTGAGAGGGTAGCTGATAACAAACCTTTTCATTACAAATAAGTTATTTCATTTAAGTAACTTTTGCATTTGATATCCAATGAATAATTTCTCTGTAAACCTAAAGATTTCTCTTAAGATAAACAGATGTCAAAAATAGTGACATGACTCATTTTAATGGGCGTAACTCATTGTCTTCCATTAAACACAATTTCCTTTCCTTTGTATCATTATCTTTATGATACTAAGGGGATATGTACAAAAAAGCAGTAAAAATTGGTTTGCAATTTCTTATCGATTTTTCAGCATTTTACATGTTTGTGATAGCAGGTTTATCTGATTAAAGGAGTAGCCCTTGAAAGTTTATAAAATTATATCAAAGGTGGGAGAAATTTCTATAAAAATAAGAAATAACCTTTGACAACCAGGCAGTAAGTTTTTGAAACAGGCTGCGTACTCTTTCAATTGCTATCAAATAATTGATAATTTGACCCAAAATAAATTGGAAGTGAATTTTATTGATCAAAAGAGTTTTTTTTTAATGCAGCAACTTATTTTTTTACATTTAAAATTGAACACGATTTATTTTAGAGATTTTTCAGAGAACTCATTCTGATTTTGTATGAAGAATGAAGCTGCTAGCTAATTAAATTTCATTCAATCTGATTTAGAACTTTGATTTAGTGAAAATATCTCTTGTTCCCAAGAAATTCTCTAAATGTATATTTTAGGCTTTTAAGCTCTGGATTTATGAAGCCATACATATTATTCAGGAAAAGACAATATGCATATTAAAAACAAATAACATTCACGGAGGAGGCTGTCACTTTGTGGATTTTGATTACATCATGAGGAATTGTTGAGTAAAACAAGGTTTTGAACAACAAAGAAGATAACTTTTACTAATCCTCTCTCTTTTCTTCTTCTTTTCAAATTACTACTACTAATACTACTACAATGTACTAAGCTTTCAAAATGGTTGCCTTAACAATATATGTTAGGGACACATGCACCAATACACAGAAAAAGATTTGACAATTGTAATTATACAGCCGGAGAAATAAAAAATCCTGCTTTTCTTTTGTTCACACCTTGTATTTTGTTAGCTCAGCTCATTTTTTCTTTCTCAATTTATCTTTTTTTTTTTACCTAAAATCTTTCATCTTTTATGAGCCTATTGCATACCTTCTTCAGCCAAGTTTAATTTATTTTCTAGAATGTTATTACATCTCTTTCATTAGAATTTCACTGCAAGATGAATTGTTTGTAAAAAAATATTTCTTCGTCATAGTCTTATTTATTAAATAAGAGTATGCCACATGAAAACTGAGGTTGACTTTGGATAGGAGTTGGCTGTGTATTATGCATCACTATCCTTAGCAATCCTCCTAGCCTAACTATCTTAAGGAAACAAATACCAAAACCTACACTGCTAAGTTAGAGATAAGTTTTGTGTTTTCAGTGTTTTTAAGACAATTTTCAGCCTAAAGGCTGCAAAGTATAATCTACAGATTAATATTTACTATTCTAATTTTAACTTTATTTTATTTTCACTGTCCATTTCAATGAACTATTAACATTGTAGGTGTTTGCTCTTTGTTTTCTTAGGATAGTTAGGTTAGGAGGAGTAAGATAAGTAGAGATAAGGGTAAATAGAGAAAGAAAAAAAGAGGAAAATGGTTGGATTCAAACCAGCTACCACCACACATGCTGAGCTATCAAAATATTTTGACAAGATTCTATACCAACTCCACCACTGGAACTGCTGATATGAAAGGGGGTCACAATTAGTGAAGTAGTTATGTGAAGGTGGTTTTAGGGAGAATTCTGAAAGAGTCGTATCTCCTAAATGAGTGGAGAGAAACCCTTAAGAAAAACTCTGTATCATTTAATCTAGATTCTCTATCACCCTAAACCAGTCTCATTTCAAAGTTGCAAGACACGCATATCATCACTGCTTGTTAGAGGATTTTAGGTTTTTAGATATCAAGCTCTATCTTACAAACAAATATATTAGCTAACATATTTTATACACTTTTACTGTGTGCCGTATCTTAGCCTGAAGCGGCACTTTCATAATTTCCTGCCCAGCTGCGCCAAAGGGGAGAGAGAGAGAAGCAGGGTGGGAAACCTTGCTTCCGTTCTGTCAAAACTTGGTTTCAAAGCTTGGTTTTCAAAGTTGAACTACCAACACCTCTACCAGTGCCGCTAGCGTGCTGCTATAAGGTAGAGTCGTTACTTATATAGGGGACTGCGGATGGATACCCTGCTGCCAGGAGTGATCAAATTGGCGGGAGTGCATTCGATTGGAACACCATGCTGGACTTTCCCTTCTGCTACCACATCTGGTGATTTCCCCTGTTCCCCCTCCAACTATTTCTCCCCTCCTGCTTTTGGAGTCAGTCAATGACTCAGGCTAGTTTTTTTTTGGAGAGAGACAGTGCCTGGGCAGATGCATGTTTTCCTCATAATAACCAGCTCAACTTTACTGTGTTCTTGCAATTAGTTCCTGGACTTACTATTTGACATTTTATTGCAATCTCCAAGGATCCCACTCAACTTATATTGGGACAATAATCTGCTAGTGCTGTTGTGTTACATTTATTCTGAAGTGATTTTTTTGGACTTTGTCATCACAGCTGTTTGTGCGAGACCTTTATTTTCAAAGTAATTACATTGGTGATTTCATGCTATTTTCGACTATGTTGTTCTTTTCTCCTTCTCTTGCTTAAATGTGGATTCCTCGATTTCTCACAAGTAATCTAATGCCGCTACTTACTATAGTATTTCATGACTACTTTGATTGCTATTAAGAGAAGTGGCACAACTGAAAGGAAAATGTATGACTTTCAATTCAAATGAGCTTTACATGTTCAGAATTTCTTAATATATGCTATGAAATCCTACAAGAAAGTGGACTTGGAGAGGTCCTAATGAAGTAAAAAACAAAATTGACTACATATTGGCTAACAAAATCTACACAGTTATGAATTGTGAAGTTTTAAACAACTTCAACACATGATGAGGATCAACATCAGAATGTAGATAAGGCATCAGGTAAGATCACTTAAATGGATGTGGGCAGGCCATGTTACAAGGAGAAACGACAACTGATGGACATCAGCAGTTCTGAACTGGATACCAAGGGACGTGAAGAGACCAAGAAGGAGACCAAGGGACCGATGGAACAGTGACATCATTCAGTATTTAGGGGTAACATGGCAACGAGAGGCTCAGAATAGAGAGAATTGGAAAGCGCTTGGGGAGGCCTACATCCGACGTTGGATTGAAAATGGCTGATGAGGATGATATATATTTATATACATGAGTAAAACATGCTTGCATACTGCAAGCTGCAATGCCAGTGGTAGTTTAACTACTGGTAGGGCCTCCCTTGCTGGACAGATCTGAGAGAAGGGGCCAGACTAAAACATACCCACACAAAATCCTGGTTCCGTCTGATGTGGCAACCACAGGCTATGTGGTCAGCTACTGTTCACCCAGAGGGTGCAGCTGTACAAAATGCTCCAGGTAACTCTGGACTAAGAAGCTTACAAGCAATTCTGACTCGTGCAAGTAATTACAAGAATACCTGGTAAAAGTCAAAACCCGGGACTTTATGGAAAACAATCGCTGGCTCTGTGAGGCTATTCCTTCTGCCTCATCTTTAATATCCTTTATACGTATATCTTTATATAGACGCTTCTCCAGATATGTGTATATATATCCAGTTACTAATTGTGAGGTACTAAACAACTTCAACACCGGAAGTGACCATAGGATAGTTAGATGCAGAATGAAGATCAATGTGAGAATGGAGAAATCTTGGCTGTCCAGAAAGAAGATGGCACGATAATTTCAAATAGACAAGCCTTACTGAGGACAGTAGCAAAATACTTCACCAACTTATACAAGAAGACAGAAAATGTTGAAGAGGAAAACCAAGAAGAAACACAAAACTCAGAAAATCCCCTCTCTATTCTCCCAGAAGAAGTCACAGAGGCCATCAAGAAGATGAAGAATGGAAAGGCAGGAGGAGCTTTTGGAGTTTTAGCAGAATATCGGAAACTTGGTATTACAGAAATTTCTCCTGTCCTAGCACAGTTATTCACTAATTGCCTTAGACAAGGGAGAATTCCGAAGGAATGGAACCATGCAAAGATTGTCCTTTTGCACAAGAAAGGAAGCAAGGAAGATTTGAAGAACTACCGCCCCA
>KZ308517.1:280805-313184 GCA_000376725.2 Ladona fulva
CTTTTCTATCGGTGGCGTAAATTTCAACGTTCTACCTTATTGGGAAATACCCTAAATGATTTTCTGAAATTTTGGCATAAAGAATTTACCTAGCATTGAACCTGGAGCCATTAGCGATAATGCTCATGCGTCAAAAAAAAGGTAAAAATACATTCTACCACTCTGTAAATTTCAACGTTGTATCTTAATGCAAAATACGCTAAATAAATTTTTGAAAATGCGCTCAGTGCATTTAAACGAGAAAAGTACAGTTTTTGGGGCCTCCTATAATGGAAACGTCGGCAGCTTTAGAAAAAAATGACAATCTGTTTACGTCAATAGGAAAAGCTTTTTCACCCATCCCATAGGGACTTTATCTCTGGGAAGAAGCGATAAATGAGCGGACCAGATGTGTAATCTGCTTCAGATAAGCAATTAAATACCTTTAATTTCCCTGGTCCCAATGTTTTACATCGACCTAGCGTCGAACCTACGATCATTTTGGGAGCGATCTTTTCAGTACGCGGAAGAGAATCACTTCCTGCACTTGCAGTTAAAATTTCAATTCCCTAGCTTTAGGGGAAGTACCCGAAAAACAAGTAATCTAATGCCGCTACTTACTATAGTATTTCATGACTACTTTGATTGCTATTAAGAGAAGTGGCACAACTGAAAGGAAAATGTATGACTTTCAATTCAAATGAGCTTTACATGTTCAGAATTTCTTAATATATGCTATGAAATCCTACAAGAAAGTGGACTTGGAGAGGTCCTAATGAAGTAAAAAACAAAATTGACTACATATTGGCTAACAAAATCTACACAGTTATGAATTGTGAAGTTTTAAACAACTTCAACACATGATGAGGATCAACATCAGAATGTAGATAAGGCATCAGGTAAGATCACTTAAATGGATGTGGGCAGGCCATGTTACAAGGAGAAACGACAACTGATGGACATCAGCAGTTCTGAACTGGATACCAAGGGACGTGAAGAGACCAAGAAGGAGACCAAGGGACCGATGGAACAGTGACATCATTCAGTATTTAGGGGTAACATGGCAACGAGAGGCTCAGAATAGAGAGAATTGGAAAGCGCTTGGGGAGGCCTACATCCGACGTTGGATTGAAAATGGCTGATGAGGATGATATATATTTATATACATGAGTAAAACATGCTTGCATACTGCAAGCTGCAATGCCAGTGGTAGTTTAACTACTGGTAGGGCCTCCCTTGCTGGACAGATCTGAGAGAAGGGGCCAGACTAAAACATACCCACACAAAATCCTGGTTCCGTCTGATGTGGCAACCACAGGCTATGTGGTCAGCTACTGTTCACCCAGAGGGTGCAGCTGTACAAAATGCTCCAGGTAACTCTGGACTAAGAANAAAGGAGAACTCAGAATTGAAAGAAGAAATAGATAAATTAAAGAAAGAGAAACAATTAGAATCTAAAAAGGTAACATATTCCGTTGAGGGACATTAATTTTATATGCCTCGTTTTAACTAAATGTGTCAGCTTTTACTTGCATAGTATTCCTTGAAGTAAAAAGCCAACTTCCTGTTTGTTAAATATATGTCAGATTTTAATGTATAAGTTGAATTTATATTTTCCTACATTTTATGCAGCTCAGTTAATTCACCTCTTATGTTCAGTCACTTTATTTTTTTTTCAAAAGTGCCTTAAAAAGGGATCCTTGTTTAAGATATTCATTTTGAAGGAACCCTTGAGGAGCCCTGCAGAAACCATATATTTGTTTTAAGAAAAAGAGAAGGTTGGAACACAGTTGTATATGAATTAGAGGTTTAAAAACACTCTGTAAGCCATCTTTCGGCAAGCGAAACTTGCGCTCTGAGACAAACGGGAAACTCTCGATTACTGATTTCTGGGAAGCCCAATGATCATTTCGGAAGCAATGCTTCCATCCTCAGGGGGGTCTCCACAAAGGAAGTCAAACTTTCAGAGAAAACTTATTTTGAAGGTAGTTTATTTTCGCAAACTAAGAAAATTTTGTCCAGTTTAAAATGCTACAACATCTGTTATTAAAATGTATTTGAGTTTTTCCAAATATAATGTTTTATTACAGTTCTACCTTTTGAAAAAAATTATTTTCATTAATCTTACTTAGTTATTCTCTATATATGACACTGATCCATAACTGCTATGATGCTTGACATATTGTTCATAAATAATGAATGTTTTTATTTCACCAAAATAGATTATTTCTCATCAGTCCCAAAATCCTGGGATTGAAAAATCCCTCCGGGATTGTAATCCCTATTAGGGACCATAACATTACACCTATGATTCTGTTTAGGTTGAAAATATTCTTTTGGGAAAATTCAAGAGTTTGGCTGCACAATCACAACCTGAAACTGATATACCAAAAATGTTAATGACAAAGTCAAAGAAAAAACTTGTACAATTCCACAACACCAAAAGAGGGTTTACTGGTTTCGGCAACCAAGCACCATCATCAGAACCCTAAGGTGATGGTGCTTGGTCGCTGAAGCTGGTAAACCCTCTTTTGGTGTTGTGGAATTGTACAAGGTTTTTCTTTGACTTTGTCATTAAAAGTTTTTTAATATGTAATTCCACCAAGTAACGCTAGAAAATATTTCTTTATTTATGTGATATTTACTATGCTGAAAAGTATGATAGGTAGTATTTTACATCGGTCAAGATATTTTTAACCAAAATTAATTTTTTACAGAATACTGGTAGACTAATTGGCAACAGAAAGTCAATTGGAAATACAAAAGCTGTTCATCAAATAAATGCGGAGTTGACTCGGACACACCCAGTGAGTGCTGTAGTGAAAGAGGGAGTTGTGAAAAGTCATTGTTTGCTAAGGAAAGAGCCTCTGAAAGTACCAGAAGAGCTAAAGCAAAGTGAGAATGTTGATGTGGAAAGAGATGATGGAAATGGAGTGTCTTTGCAGAGGATTCAGAATGCTCCTAATGTCTTGCATAAATCCCATTCTGCTATGGATTTTGCTGACGATGACCCAGGAAGAAAATTGGAATCAAAAGACATCAGTGGAAAGTGTGGAAGTGGGGCTGGTTTGACTAATAGGTCATCTGCTAATTTTATTCCTCAAGCACCAGTCAGGTTAAGGGAAGAAACCAATTGTCAATTAATTGGAAAACAGTCTTTAAGAAGCGAAGCAAACAATGCTGTAAACTCATTATCTCAATATCCCAGAGCTTCAACCACTTTTCCATCAGAGAAAACAAATTCTGATGGCTCCCGAGAGATTCGATACGAGAATGGGAATTTTAAAAAAATTTCTCCTGATGGGTTAAATGTTAAACTCTTCTATTTTAATGGTGATGTTAAAGAAACTTTGTCTGATGGAACAATCAAGTATTACTACTCTGAAACTAGGACATGGCATACTACATTTCCAGATGGCCTTGAAATACTGGAGTTCCCAAAGTAAGTTCTACATCATATTAAATAATTCATTTGTATGTAACTATAATCATCATTGAAATATTCATTTCAATAATTCCTTGCCCTCTTCTAAATTTTTTAATCATTTGCTATAGCATGAACTATAATTGTGTCTTTGATTTCTTCATATAAGAATTTGATGGTCTCCATCAGAAAATGACAGAAAAACCTTCTTAAGATGATTTTTACAGGATCAGCTGATAACCAAGTTAAAAGCAGAATAGTATTTTAATGAGGATATAACAACTTTCCAGCTCTTGTATGTTGAAAATCAACACAGTAAAGTTCTTTAACTCTTTTATTTCTCAAGAAAACTCTTTACCCCTTAAAACAATGATCTTTTTGAGTTTGAGTCTGTGAAATATTAGTGCTTGTTTATTTATTAATATTTACAATTTTCATTTCTTCTGTTGTGCAAAATTAACTTACTTAAAACTAAAAGAAGATTGTAGAGATTATATAAATAATTTTTGGTTTATTAAACAAGGCTGATTAGATAATACAGTGCACCAAGGGATAGGAAAATATCCACATTATATGTGGATTTTTTCTGCATAAAGACCCTGACCATCTCACTAGAGAAAATGTGAGATATCGATACTATGTGTCATGGGTTTGATCCGAGAGGGCCCCAAAAACGGTATTTTTCCAGTAAGGTTGCATTGCACAGTTTTGCAGAAAAATTTTTGTATTATTAAAATCATTTTGTATTATTTAAATCTATTCCTTGGTTTCAAGTTGACACCATATTTGAAATTACCATATAGGATATATTAGTTAAGGAATTAATACACCACCTGCCATACGCCACTGGCAGTTTGTAGGAACTTTTTATCTATTACTTGGGATTTAAGACAATACCATATTGGAAAATATCGTATAGGGTATCTTAGTGACGGTATAAATACTCCCCCTGCCATATGTCACTGATGGCATGTGGCGACTTACAAATCTAAATCTCTTGGGTTTCAGGATGACACTATACTGGGAAGTACCACATAGGGTATTTTAGGTTAAGTATTAATACACCTCCTGCCATGCGCCACTGTTATTGTGGTAGATGGCATTTTGTATTACAGTTTAGATGCTCCCTAATAACTAACATTCAGGTATCTAGGCAAAATTGAAATGGAAAGTAGCTCAAAATATTATCAGGGTTTCCTGTACCTTTTTTATGGAGTAAAAATTAATGTGCCCTGGCATCTTTTATCCTGTGCCTGGATCTTTTAGAAGTTTTTGAGCTTAAATATGAACTATATCCATTAATCCTATTCATGAAATAAGACTATCAGATAATAAAGAACTAATTAACTCCAATCTAAAATCATAAAATCTAATTTTCTTTGTACTATACTTATTATAGAGTATAAAGCTATTTATGAGCATTAATTGAAATATATGTATAGCAAGTTTCTTGTACCACTTCATTGTTTTACGTTTAACTTTTTATTTAACACTTTGGCAGGACTTCTTTTTGTGTTGGCTCTTAGAGTCCCAGTACAATATATTTTATTGTCTAGGGGTTCTTCAGCCAGTTTTACACTACTATAAAAGTTATCCATAAATATGGCATGACCAAGTCCCTCTTTCCCTTCTAAAAGTTTTTGAACAACCTTGTCCATGACCTCAACCACCTACCTCAATATCAGCTTGCCTGGTATATACAATAAATTTAAGAACCAACCCCAACGGTTCCATCAGCATGTACACTTTTATTCCGTATTGATGCACTTTTTTTTTTGTTACTGGCGGAAAATTAGACAACCCCTCCTTAACACCATAGACTCGTCCACAAACAACTCCTTCCTCGGAGAATAAATTAATAAATTGCAATCATTTGCTCATGAAATAAATCAATTAGCAGCCTTATTTTATAAAGTCTATCCTTTGGCAAAGGTTCATCAACCTCAGGGTTTTTTACGAAAGGTAGGGCCTGCAAAATCCTTTGGAAGAGATCTTGCACTACGAAATTGGAGAAGCACTTCTGGTCAAAGAGCTTCCATTTTCTTCAATAATCGTTTAGTCGATTCTGTCAAATCGTGCCCATATGGTAAAGGAGACCTGGGAAGAATTGGAACTCCCCCACTGTTAGCTCCTTCCATTGCATTATCCTAGCCTGTGGGGAAGGGGAATCCTTCCACTTCCTTCAGTGGAAGGATTCCGTGGGGAAGGATTCTGGAAGAAAATTTCTTTGCCTGAGGGTTGGTCACCTTATCAATGTGGTTATAAGAACCATGTGTCGCAAAAAGATTGAAGAAGTCCCCAGGCACACTTCCCTTGGGGAAACTACTTCAATATCTGCAAGGCAGCAAAAATAAAAGGCTTTGTGTGCAGCTGGTCAGTAACCCAAGCAGAGGAATCCCTAACGGTCCCACTTCCACAGGCAATGGGGTGGGAGTGGAGGTGTGAAATCGTGGAGACACATCAGCTCCTGTATCTTCCTTGCCACTGTTGCTTTCCTTGGACTCATCTGGTTCATTCCATTCCTAGTCAGAGCCTGAATCATCCTCTTCAGAAAGGATAGATTCCAGCATTGTCCCAATCTCCTGCTTGCTCATCTCTGCAACCTCTTTCCAATTTTCTGCTTCATCTTGTAAAGTGCCAGCATAAGGAAAAGTCTATGTAGACTTAATAAAAACTTTATCTCAGTAGGATACAAAATAAAGGAAAGATCCACTTGGTCCTGCTGCTGATCAGACTCGAACTCCTCTGACCAGGTCCCCCAGCTAGCTGTCCCCGGAGATTCTCTCCTCTCCATGAACCTTCAGGCGCACTCTTGTAGCCACTCCCGCGAAAAACAATCACTGGGGAAAAGCCGCCAGTCTAATACTCATTACAATCTACTTTTCTTAGCAGAGAGGTCTATGATGTACCACAAAAGCAATTGTTTGAATTGCTTGAAGTCCATCGTTCTCTTCAGGTACCTCAGAATATGCTTCACCACCTTCCATCCCCTTTGGTTGGGCAGGAACATCTCTGGCTCTTAAAGCTGATTGGGTAAGATATGTCAGGTCTCGTCTGGTTCGCCACATACAGTAGGCTGCCTACTGTTTGTCGATATTTACACCTTTTCCACTGGTCGCCGTTGTCTTCCACAGGAACCCTCTGAATCATCACTGGAGTTGAGGCACTTCTGCACTCCTCCAAACCAGCAGATTTTACCAATTTCTTCAGGTATGTGGGCTGGCTGATCATAGAACACCGTTGTCTTCTCTCGTCACTCACAGTGACAGTAGATTTGCCACTGGCCCCAAATCGTTCACATTCACAATCTCCTTCAATCTTCCCTTCAACACCAATAATTCGTGGGATTGTCCACCAGGATAATGTCGTCTACATACAAGCCCACGACAACATTTCAGTCTTGGGACTTGTATATGCATGGGTCGCTCACGCATCTCATCATGTTGAAGCCTTCTCAAAGCTTCCGGTCAATGAACCGATTCCAATTTCATCCAGCTTGGTGTAAACCATATTGGCTCTTCCTCAGTCTACATACATAGGCTTCTGGATCATCATTCTCGTCAGGAGACATAATAGCTGTTGCAAATGCAGTATAGTAATTACAGCACGGATACGATGGTGCTTCTTGCCTCACCCTCGTTGATCGCCGTAATGGTGGTGGCTCCTAGTGGCCATTTCTGGTAGGTCATTCCTGGAGTGTCGGGTAGTATCCTCTTGGAACAACCAGCTCTGCACTAGGCTCCTCATTAGTATCATAACTTACGGATATGACCCCATCGTCGTCATCTAGGATGATCATGATGATGACTCTTGTCTGGTTGGGCTCTTTGTCATCATAGTCCACTGGGAAACCTTCACATACTCGGGGTATACGCTCCTTGAATGGGGAAACGTCTTCATGACAGCGAATGTCCCGAGATACGACAACCTTTTCTCTCAATACTGCACAGCCTGTATCCTTTCACGTTGCCCTCGTATCCAAGGAAAACACATCTCTCCGCTCTTGAATCCAGTTTTCCTCCCCTTCGGATCCCCGCAATTGCCAAGCACCCAAATACCTGCAGGCTCTTAACTTCCTCCTTCTGTAGTTCCCGTCCCGACCAGACTTAAATGGGAATCTTTCTTTGGAGAGGTGCACTTGGACACCTATTCCTCAAGTAGCATTCGGTACTTGCAGCTTCGGCCCAGAACTTCTTTGGTATACCCGACTGGATCAGCATACATCTGGTCATATTGAGCAAGGTCTGGTTCAGACGCTCAGCAATTCCGTTCTGCTGCAGATTTCCTGGCACCGTCAATCGATGAATTATACCTTTCTCATTCAAGTAAGATGTCATCTCTGTGCTCAGGTACTCTTCTCCATTGTCTGACTGTAGGGCCACAAGCTTCCTTGGTTGTTGGAGTTGCTCTGCTTGAGCCTCAAAAACTTCACTCTTTTGAGCCACTATGCGGACCACTGCATATCTAAAAAAATCATCGATGAAGGTCAGGAAATGTCTTCCTCCTGATGATGACTTGGGCTTTATTGGTCCACAAACATCAGAGTGTATGATCTGCACCTCAGAAGTTCGCTGCCCACTCGGCACAGAAAAGATGCTTCTTTTTAACTTCCTTTCTATGCAAACAGTGTAGTCTTTGGTCTTTCCACTTGTCGTGGCTCTAGGTAGCGTCTGGAAATGGCTGAAATGCTGATCCATCACTGTTGCCTTGTGTGCAGCCCCTTGGATAGGCATGTGCTCTGTCTCCACTCTGTAGATGCTCATGGATCGCATTGAGGATCAAACTGCTTTTCTTGGTGACTATACCCTCGCCATCCTTGAACACTATCTCCAATCCATGGTCCTCCATTCTTCTCACAGACAGTAAATTTACCATGATATCTGGCACATGCAACACTTCCACCAACACAACCTTACTGCCTTCAAATCTTGGAATAATTTCGAGTTCAACATTCCTTTGACCAGCTGACGGCACTCTTTTCCCCATTCCAACCTCAACCATTCCAAAATTTCCTTCCTCATAAGTATTGAACTTATTTCTGTATGGGGTGATGTGGTGGCTTGCCCCACTGTCTAGGAACCATTGGTTCTCGTTGGCTAATGTATCTTCCCTGATGCTGTGGCAGTGCACCACACACAGGACAGTCAGCTCAGACTCTCACACTACGTATGCAGCCCTCAGCTTCACTGCACCTTTGCCTTGAGTCTCCTCAAACAATTTCTTCTCCAGACAGTGTCTAGATATGTGCCCCCATTGTCCACATGCAAAACACTTCAGCGCCTTTGTCTGTCCCTTGAAGTCTTCGTTTCTCCTTTGTACTCTGAGGTCATCTCCTTTACTGTCCTTATCCAACTCACACCATTCATCACTTTTTGGCTGTCGGCCTTTCTGCTGCTTCTTTCCCTTCCTCTTGTCAAAGGAACTGGTGATCAGGGCCCTTCCACCCTTATCTTGCTTTGAATCCACTTCTCTTAACCGAACCTCTTCTAAAAGAAGATCAGATTTCACTTTCTCCATCGTGAGTTGTTTGGATAGCTTCACTGATCTCACATAGTTCCCATAACTTTCAGGTAAACCAGTCAAGACCAGCATCACAAGGAACTTCTCAGGAATTTCCAAACCGCCATTTTTAATTTTAGCTGCATATTTCTGAATTTTTCCAATGTAATCATGCATACTAATCTCGTCGTCCTTCTTGAGTTTGCCATCATCTTAATGTGCAGTGCCGTGCTTAATGGGTTGTCTGGCTTATGTATTCTAGCCAAAATCTGCCATGCCTCTCTTGCCGTGGTTGTTTTGGCGATATCTTCCAAATAGTTATCACTCACCAGTGATTGAAGTATGGAACCGTCGCGTTGGTATCCTTATCAGTCTCTCCCCACGAGGAATCGTCGTCCACGAAACCTGGCTCTGTCGATCTCCATACTCTCCTGGAAGCCAAATACCCTCTTGCTCGTACTGACCGTGCATCATAATTTGAGTCCTTCAGGATTGGCAGGTAGCGTGCCTGTTGCTCGTCCACCATGGCTTAACCTCACACTCTAGGCGTCATCCTCAAACTCGTTGAAAATATATTATTCTGCTTCTGACGCAGTGCGAACTTCTTCAATGCTTACGTCTCCTGGTTTCTTCACTTCTTCTCAGTCAATTTAGGGAAAATAGCTATCTGAAGTGTGCTACTTGGTCCCACACTTCAGGTAACTCATCTGCATCACTTCCGAAATTCACTAAAACTCAAAATTAAGTAAACTTTCACTGTTAAACCACACCTGGGCACATAACCTGTCAAGCAGCGTCGTACAGAAATAATTTGAGGAGAAGAAGAGATCCCAGAATATATGATGATGGATTTATTAGCCCTTTGTCACAGCTTCACACATCACGTAATAGCACACCACGAACGCTAAGACCACCCAAGAATAACTGCCAAACAAAGCATCAATATAAATCAATAGTCACCAACAATTAGAGTAAATTAGCAACCATATTACATGCGCGAAAAATATAAACACTACAAAACAAAATTATTTTTATGCAACAAACCTCATTAAACAACACTGACTACAATACAGAATAGAAATGCCACATAAGTGATACAATTGAGGAATGACCAATGAGGAAACATTACCTTCAGCTCATGTGGTCCTCAAAAACTCCAACCTTCAACACACAAGCTTCAGAAAAATCTTCTTCAGAAGAAGTGGCTCTTCAAAACAAAACTAAATTTGGAAAGTTATGCCCCCTATTCTTGGATGAAATTGAAGAAGAAAAGAGCGTTATTCACAACCAAATGCAATGTTTTGGGATATTGTTTAAAATCTTCAAAATTTATAAAATAATGTATTGGAATATTAAATAAACTCCACATAGTTAAGATACTTATAGTACATATGTATGTATTTAAATGAAAATATTGAATACACTATAAATTAGTGTATTAATTCGTTGCCTGATCTATCTTATGTTAACCCACTCAATGCTAAAGTAATTCAGCAAATTTTTCCCGGACGTGAAACTTATTTCTTTACTTTGTAGGATAGTTTCCTATTAATTAAACATTTTGAAATTATTCATCACTAATTTTAGGCATAAATAAATTTTTTTGAGCTAATTATAGATATGCCTTGATGTCAAGGCATCAGCGTCCGGATGGGGTTAGGGGTTATGCTACCCTTCAACACATCAATACATTTCAGAGTTTACATCACTTGATAAGCTATTTCTACGATATAAATGATAGTAAAGTAACATTTTATGGAAATTATGAATAGAAATTTATATACAGACAAATACAAACATACATATACAGGTACCCAAAATTAAAATTTATAAATGTTATGTGGAATAAGAACACAAAAACATTGATGACACCAATGAAAAACTGATTTAAATGCCATAGCTGTACTCTAAAAAGCATTCAATGCAAAGTCCTTACAGTCAGGGCACATGTATGTGACCATTTTTTTTACTCCATTCTTATGGCAAACTCTGCATCGTTTCTGAATACAGTGTTTTTTCCCTGACTCAGAAACGGGGGTTAGTTGCGGAAAATGTCTTCTTGTCACCTTTTGAGCAGCTGATGGCTGCCTTCTTTCCACCAAAAGCAAAGTCTTTATCACCTCATGCCTAAAGTCAAACAAATTAATCTTTTGTCTGCTGTATTTATTATAAAGAAAATAGCTGTTTAGCAGCAAAACTTGGAATATATGTATTCCTATCTTTTTGTACCACTTAAGGGATCAATACTCACACATAAAATATGACATCAGCTGATCGAAGTGGTCAATGCCTCCTATGGAATTATTGTATTCTACAACTACCCATGGTTTTTTTTATGCCAGGTTTGTTTGGGATCTCAATCATTTCAGGGCCAAACTCCGTGCTCAGTAGCAGAACATCACATTTATCATGCCATTTAAAACGCACACTCCCTCATCGACCTGTGTGGACAAATCCACTGAATTGTAAAAGTTGTCCAGAAAAATTGAGTGCCCTTTGTTTTTAAAATCATTCAGTAGATAATTTACAACTTTCCCAGTTTGCCCTGCTCCACCTACATCTCGATCAGCAGACCCAGCATAAATATGGAATCGGAGCACCAAACATGAGGGTTCCGTTAACATGTAAATTTTTATTCCATGTTTATGTTTTTTCCCCTGAATATATTGTCAAAAAATCAGACGCCCCTGCCACAGCACCATTGACTCATACAAAGATAAATTTTTATGTGGATATTCAACATCCCTCATAATTTTATGAAAAATATCGATCAGCGGACTAATTTTAAATAGTCTATCAGCCGGTTCCTGCTGATTCTCAAGAGGATTTTCAGCGAAATGCAATGCTTGCATTATCAGAAGGAAGCAATCGCGGCTCATTTTCTCTGCGAAAATGGGGATGCTATAGAGTGGATCTGTCCTCCAATAGCTCTCGAGATGGTTAATTTGGATGTGATTGATACAAAAACCACATAAGGATTTACGTATTAAAGAATGTAATTACATCAAATATATGAAAATGGATCAGAAATATGAATAAATATGTTTAAAACTCACCACTTCTGCCTTCCAAATCCAAATGATTGCACTCCAAAACTCAGTGTAATACTCCAAAAAATTAAAATCACAAAACCACAAACGAACCACTTTCTCTACTGCCTAGAACCATAATGAGACGCTGAGCGAAAAAGAAAATCCATCCCCCAAAGCTGGGCTCCGCAATAGGCCAGCGAACATAATGGGACCCATGCCTTGCTCTCAAGGCATCCACGCCTCCGCCTAGTACGGGATGCCTTGTATTCAAGGCATCCGCGTTGAGTGGGTTAAGCTATGTAGCTTGCAGCTTTGTGATTAGATTTTCCACCAATATCAGATGGTAGTCATCAAAGGTGTGTGGTCCTTATAAACAGCATGCAATCTCACCTTGATTTCCTCACTCGTCTTCCCATCCAAAAAAAGATATCGAATCACTGATCGATATTGCTCTTTCTCCATGTTGGCAAGCAAACACGAACTTGACTACTTTCAACAGCTATCAAAACAAAACTGCTCGATTAATCTGTCTGAAATTTTGACAGTCACATATCTAAAGATGGCGTTAAATTATGTTATACACATTTTGTGTCAGTGTTGCCATCAGTTGTTTCAGAAGCTTATATTTCAAACCTCTGCTATTTTTCCTGTTAAATTGACCTAAAATGGAATTTTATTATTCCCAAGGCCCTAAAACATACAAATAGCTAAGAAACTGTTAAAATCCACATGGGCCAGAAGTAAACATTCAGGTTACCAACGAAAGATAGAGCATCTGGGATGACTTATTCCAAGTTCCCCTATGATTTGTAATTGAAGAGTATTTTGAGCAATTGAGAGTCAAAAGCAGTATCTCTTTTGATTCTTGCAGTGCCTATACATATATTAAAGATCTCTTTACTCTTCATACCATGTTGCAGTTACCTATGTCTAATAAAGTGAACTTTTTAAATAAGTTGTTTTGGTTCACCACAGAGTAATTCCCATTGAGATAAGGAAGTGGCCTGGCTTAGAACCAATGGCCATGGTTCTTGAAATAGTTGTCTATTACGTTTTGTACCTCCACTATTAACTATTCCAATAGTTTCAAGCAAAATTTGTTTCAGGATATGCATCAAATGTGCAATGGCAAAGTGTTATCTGCCACTAACGAAGCAAAAATGACTATCTGCTTATGTCAAAAAATAATCACATTTCAACCGTTGCCAGTGTTGAGATGAAATCTAATTGGGATGTGCGATACGAACACTTTGATACCGTTGTGAACATGTGTGGAGTAGATAAGGAATTTAAGGCCTGTCTCCTAGAATTTTTGTTTACAGAACCCAGGAATTCTTTTCACTGAAGTAGCATTAGCATAATGAACCTAGGATCATTTTGGGAGATGACTCTTCAGTACAGGGTAGAGAATCACCTCCTCTAATTACAGGTTGAATTTCAATTACCTATCTCAATAGGAAGTGCCTCAAATTTTTTTTCCAAAAAACCATGCAATGCATCCTTACGGGTAAAATAATAATAATAAATACCATTTTTGGGGTCCTCTAGGATCAAACCCATGACACCTAGGATTGATATTTCACTTTTTCTCAAGTGAGATGGTCTGAGTCTATGCAGAAAAATCACCGGGTCAGCTAGGCTTTTTATTTAGCCTCAGAGTTTTTATTGTGTGTGTGTGTGTATATATATACACACACACACACACACACATCTATTTGTAAGACATAATGTGAAAATTCATTAATTTATTAGAGAAAATGTAGAATAATATTGAATGCTAAATCTGATGTTATGTCATCCATTTGTTTTAGTGGACAAGTGGAGCGTCATTTTCAAGGGACTGTGGAAGTTGCTTTTCCTGATGGCACAGTACGTATTATCCAAGCAGATGGCAGAGAAGAACTAAGACTTCCAGATGGAACAAATGTCGTTGCTAATACCAATGGTGACAAGATTGTTTCTTTTCCAAACGGCCAAAAGGAATATCAGACAAATGATTTCAAGGTATTGCATCTTTTCTTAATTTTTTTACTCTGTTCGATGAGATGAGATTTATCTCTTAGTTTATCACTTAATCAACATCTTTTAGAATATTCTTTTTTAAGATTAGTATGATTCTTTTATTGTTGTATTTGCAGAAGAAGCTGTGATATTTTCATGAAATATTTTAGAAATTTAGGTTAGTATTTACATTTTCATAGTATATAGGAAGAAAATAGGATTGCTGTTTATCAAAGTGAGCAAATATTAGTAATCCAGAAAACCTGCCCTCAAAGTTTTTTTCACTCGAATTTGACCTTTTCTCTGACAAAATTTCACCCTCATTTCCACTTGAGGCATTGCTAATTTCAGTTTTGAAAGATTTTACATAGAGTTACTTTAAAAAGGCTACTAGAAGCCTTTCATCAAGTTGACTTGAAATTTAAATCATGGCTTTGAATCGAGAACTTTGAGATAATGTCTTTGCTTTTGGTCCCACAGGAAAGAGGGTTTTGTTGAATCTTATAATTTTAAAGGAAGTGGAGGAATTTGGGTTTAGGCCACATTGGAAATAAATACATAATTTAGGCTGGGGTCAGACTTTATGCTGGTAAGTCAGACAATCTACTTTCCCTTGCCTCCCAAAATGCAATTTTTTATTGTTCTGGCATGGTTGCTCAACTGGCTATAGCAGCCACCCAAAAAAGTGGAAATTTCAGGTTTGGGTCTTTGTCATGTTTTTCTTTTCCATTTCTCTTTGGGGCCTATGTTTCTTCAGTGATGAAATCTAGTACTTGGTTTCTTCCTTAACAACCATGCTAAATGTTAACTAACTTCCTTAATGGCCATGCTATGCCAATAATGCACTATCACCTTTTTTGTGGAAAACTGAAGTTACTAAAGTGTATGATGGTGGGGTGATTATATAACTAATGATGATGTGACCCAACACGGAAACCAAATTTGTGTGAATAAATAACCGGTGGACAATATATCATTATTTAGTTTTTAAATTTTACATCTTGCATACATCTTAATCAAGGTAACTGCTTTTCTTAGCAAATAGTAGATTCATTTGCAAATCCATTCACTCAAAAATAATGGAGCATATCTTTGATAGCTCACTCATGAAGTTTCTAGGTAGTAATCGATTCCTGTTAGATCCAGCATTACTTTTGAAAGGCCCGACCATGCGAAAATTAAATGTAAAGAGATAGGTTGTGAAACAGCAAGGAAAATGAAGCAGAGCAGTGTTTAGAAAATTAGTCAATTATGGCAGCAAGGTCTATTTTGAGTATGTTAAGAAACTAAGGAGAGGATCGGACAAGATAGAAGAAATCTTCTAGCTAGAATATTTTGTTATACAGTAGTTAAATAGCTGGCAGGTTCAGAATAATTCTTCAGGCTCTATCTAAACTCCTGATAAACCACTATTATAGGAATTATCCTAACATTGAAATTCTATTATTAATGCAGGCTGATCTTGGGATATCTGATGTGACAGTTACTTCTTGATAAGTATGCAATCTTGAGAAAAACTTTTTTCTTTCAACAGAAGAGAGTTTACCCTGATGGCACAGTGAAGATAGTGTACTCAGATGGAGTTCAGGAGACAAGGTACTCTAATGGAAGGGTACGACTTAAAGATGCAGCTGGAAGTTTGCTCATGGACTCTGAATCTTAGAATTGTAGCTTTGTGTTATATTTGTATAATTTTTGTGTAAAAAGGTATCTTAAAAGAAATGTGATATACACAGATAATGTTGAATGTGTGTGCAATATTTAAATCAATTACAGCCCTTTTCTTGACTTAACGATGTAACCATATTTATAATTACTAACATAAGGAATAAAGTTTTTTTCATGTAAAATCTAACAATTTTATTTCGTAAATATTACATTAATTTTTAATTGGTTTTCAATAATAATATCAGCACTTCACTATGTTTTTTAATTTATTAGATGTCCACTCATCCACACTTGGATTGGAGTCTTCAGCTCTAGCACTCACATCTTTTGATTTAGGTCTCTTAATAAATGGTAATGGCTTCATATTTTCTGGAGTATGAAACAACCTTCGTAAAGCATCTCTTGCGGCCATGTCCTCAGCTACTGCTGCACTTTCACCAAAACCTTTGAGGAATATCAAAGGAGAATATTTTGCAATTTTCAAAATATTCAATTAGGTCTCATCACAAATATAATTTTCTCAAGCATAACTCACTTAATAACCAAGGGATTATAATAAGAAGCAAACTAATTGATTAGGAAGGAGCATAACGCCAGTTTTATCATTCATAATGAAGAATATTCCAATTCATAAGTTTGCATTAAAACTTACACACTCAAATTACCAGGACAGGTTTTAAGACTATGATGATATGTGGTAAATTTCCAAGGTTGCTGTGTGGAGGAGATTTAGATATTCTAGCACCCCCAAATGAAAACAAAATCTAAGAAATAAGAAAAAACTACATATCTTACGATGAATATACAAAATATTTGTATACTTTTATTTATGATTGCAGGAATTTCTAATTATAGTGGTGGAAGCATAAAATGGCTGAATTAGACACCTCAGTAAGACCTGCACACAACAGCCCTGTTCCTTATTCCAACCTTGTTTCTAAAGGAAATGCAGAGTACGTACCACATCCAATCATTTCCTTGTCAGAGTAAATACCAACAGCATAAGAAGCTAATATAGTAGTTGGTCCAGCTTCATAGAGAAGTCTGGGTTCAGGAGGAGCCTTGCCTTCTTTGTTCAATATGGAAGTAAGAATGGCAGACGCATTCTCAAGGCTCCACAGCTCAAGCAAATCTTTCCCAGCCAACTGAGTGATGACTAGATCATTGACAAAACTGCTAGCTGCATCGCTTGAATCCAAAGCACCCACCAGAGCTTTCAATGTGTGTGCCAAGGTGAGTTCGGATGGTGGATATTCCTTTCAAATTAAATGAATTTTTGTTGGAAATCAGAAAGGAATTGCAAGCACATTTATTGAGAAGTCAAGTCACTTGCAAATTTGGCATACTCACAGCACATAGTATGAGATCCTTGGTTCCGATGTGCAGGGACACTTTAGCAAGATTCTCGTTGGAAAGTAAATATTCATGAACAGCGCTGAAAAACAAAAGATTATATGAAAAATACCATTCTGCTAGTTAATCGCCTTTATGTGAAAGGAGGACTTACCTGATACCTTCCTCAGGGAAATGTGGTAATAACAGCCTAAGGTATCCCTTAATGAAAGATGTCATAAATTTTTCTCCTTTAGTAATGAGTTCATCATTATCTTTCATTTCCAAAAGGGAATTTTCTATGCCAACTTCTCTTTGCTTTGAAATTTCTATGTCAACATATGACTTGTGAGTGAAAGCTCGTTGAAGCAAGTCTTCTTTAAATTCTTCATTGAGACGCTTACCAAATGCATACAGTTCTGCATTATAATTCCTTAAAAATTGTAGAAATAAACAGGAATCAAAGGCAAATTGCGATATTTTATCCAAATTATCAATATTCCAGTACAATTCATTAACATGGACATCCAATGAGGGGAAGGACAAGAACACTTTAGGAGAATCGTGATTCAAGGAACATAACTTCAATTCTGGTTTTTTATTGCCTCTTAGCTGCTGAAGGTTAAAAAAGAGGAGGAGACATTTGAATTTAGACGTGTGTACGTTGTACGAATTTCGTATTTCCCATCACCATTCCCTCCCACATTCAACACCCCTTACTCCTCTCCACTAATATATTCTTGTGTTTCTTTTCTGATGTGCCTGATGGTGTCGATTCATCGACCAAACTAGTTGCCTTTGAAAAATATACCTGTGGAAGTTACCAAGTGTTCTTGTCTTATTTAGTTGAGATCTTACCATTCTAGAAATGCAGATCGCCTTTGAACTGGTTGACAACCCATTTTCTCCTTGCGTTTCTTCAACACTCTCAATGTGGGGGCAACCCATCGTTTAATGGATCGTTGGGCTAATCAAAGAAAAATAATGCCAAATAGTGATGATTGAGGTAAAAGTGTTAACTTAACACAATGAAGTTGTGCGGCTAAATCTCAAGGAATAACAAGATAGTGACATGGCTGGGAACCCAGGTCTCCCACTTTCCCAGTCATGTCGCTATTTTCACACTTGTTATTCCTTGAATAGGATTGAATTACAATTCTGTTACTAGTGAAGAAATAAATTCAATGATGATTTTTACATACCGAATTAACTGATATTCAAAGGAAATTCCTTAGTTCTCCTGCAACTAAAATTGTCTTTTTTTCCTAGCATCCTCAACTCTTTAATTGACTACAATACCTGAAGAATCCACTTCCTATGCCATCGTTTATTTCCAGAGAAACCCTCGACAGTTGGATGGGCAATGCTTTCTAGACAATGGGCTCTTCTGTAGCTAATAGTTTATCTGGGCAACATCATAAGCTGAGAGTATATATCTCCAGTCTTGTAATACTACTTCGGCAATGAAAATGTTTGAGGTTTTTACTTAAAAATCGGGAAATTGATTTTATTGAGGATGTAAGTAGGTAATGTATATTTTTTCTCAGATCTTCGATTATGGTTTGATATGGGTTATAAGGCGCGCAAACCATGTAGTTAATTGCGGATTTGGGTGTTTTCACGTCCATAGGCATACTCAATATGGCAGCTCGAGGGTTATTGATGAAAATTAAAAATGAAACCCCTTTTCCCCCGAACTGTTTGAAGGAATCCCTTCCTCTTCCAATCCTATCTTTTCTAACGAACAGCTCTAATTTATTCATCAACATAGTTTCTAGAGTTCAAACATAAGTAACCAATAGTCTAGCGGTCAACATCACTGAATCTTTTGCCTAAAATTAAAACCAGATATCTAACCGCTACATTCATTTCATACAACTACGTGTGAGCTTCTATTTCCATTTGTGTACAGCATATCTACTCGTATCTTTCCAACGCAAACCCTACACCCATCTCATAAACTTCTAACCTACTTCCTTAAGGATCACTTCCTATCATTTCGTAAACAACACGTTGAAGACCCTGGCAACAATCTACTTCAGGCTGAGAAAATTACCTTCTCTCGAAACTTTTCCTCAAAATCCTTCGTCATCAGTTCCTTTCACATAAGAAAAATCTTTTCGCATTTGTTGCTCTTTTAATCTCATTCGTATACTCTCCCCTTAAATAAACAGTAACTCGTAATCGAAAATCAGTCCAACGTTTTCTAATCTCCACGGTATACGTTTATTATTAACTTAGCTTGGTAAATCCCATAACGCTAGTCTTGCTTCGAATTTTGCAATAAAATTTCGATGCAAAATTTTGTGATGCCATTCAGAACAGTACCGGATATTTACAAAAACCTTAAAATATATACCAAATAACGTAGTCATTGCTTACATTATGGAAACATTCTTTTTCACTGATAACTTACAACTCTTTGCAAGTAATTATTTGTTTACATTTATAGGTCGTCTGCATGTAACAAATCCACCACAATGGAAGGAATAACTACCTCCACAACTTTATAAGACCGGCTTCAACTACTTCAAAAATTAGATATCTTGATTAAAAAAATCAACACGTTTCTATCCATCTTAATTTTTAAACAATATTTGCTGTAACAGTAACCTAATAAGAAATGGGCATAATTTTACCAAGGAAAATCAAAGTTCATGAAATACCTGATATATATTGACTATTTCTTTGTATCCCGTTCACGAAAATAATTCGGCTCATAAATAATGCCATCGCAATTTATTTACATATAAGAAACTTCTGCATTCCGAGCTAACTACCAATGGTACATCGGATGCAGAGGGATGACACGTTGTCATTTGTTTGAGCAGGTGCTACCCCGCCGCGGAAACAGTCAGAAGCTCACGTCTGAGGACGATTGCTTATAGGATTTATAGTGGTACCCGAAAAGACTCGACATTCGTACATACTATTCTCTTTGGTGGTACCTCGCTACATTCGTAAGAGAAAGAAGATAGGGCATACCATGTGTCACGAAATTCTAATTCCGTTCGTTTCGTAGGCTTCTTCGGAATTCTAGGAGTTATTTGTCAGTTGAAATTTGCATATCAACTTTGTTTTCAATGTTTCAATATATTACTGATTGTGTTTGTTATAATTTTCATAAGACCTATTTGAGTATTGTACAACGATACAATAAACAGGTAAAAAATAAAAATTCAACTTATTTTCATTGAAAACCTCTTATTGTTAGTGAAAATATAGACTGATCCCCAGTGATTCTCCACATAGGAGTTTTACTGTAATTGCAAGGACCACCCTGTTGGACAGGTATGCCTCTATACCTCATCTTTTTACTTGTTAATCTTGTCCTTGACTTCAATGCACAACATTTCATACAATCTATTCTCATTAGAAAACTAGAGAATCATTGCAAACAAATACACCTTTCCCTTCACAATCTCTCTTATTTACTTATTACTCTTATTTAGACTCTAATAAAAATTTCTGAGGAAGCAATCCCCTCTTATAGCCACAATTCTGCTCCTATCACTACAACTTTATTGCATGAATCCACTACAGTATCAAGTTGCAGGATCTTACAGTAAATACTGTTAGAGTTAACAATCAAGATCCCTCTCCTACAACTTCATGTTCCCTTTCGATCTCCTTAAAATCTTACCCTAATACTCCTGTTGTGATGCTATAATAATTGGTTAGGATGGTTTTACCTTAATAACTCCTCTTATCAACTTTGCAAACCTCACCTATTGGCATTTAACCAGTCCCTTCCCAAATCACAAAAATTAGGATCATAAACATGACATTTGCTACCACCATGCCCTATCTATTTACTAAAGTGTTCCTACCTTTTGGTAGGTCCATGTGCCCTAATATTCTCCATTCGAAGCCCTTTCCTTCTTTACTTGGTAACTTGGCCCACCATTAACGTAATGTAACATTTTTTGCCTTTGCCTTCCTCTCTGTCTTTTCCCTTGCATTCTACCCTCAATAACATTCTTCAGTAATCCTTCTCTCAATATCTGACCCACCCATTTCTTTTTTTGGTGCTTAATTACTTCAATTAAAACCCTTTCCTCCCCAACCATCCCCAGTACCTCTATGTTTGTTTTTCTATCCACTCAACTCACCTTTTCCATTCTACGCCACACCCACATCTCAAATGCCTCCAATCTTTTCATGTCCTAAGGTCCATGTTTCACACCCACACAGCAAAACACTCCATATCAAGGATTTTATCAATCTTTTCCTGATTCCTTTATCAAGACCCTTAGTCATCAATTGCCTTCACTTCACAAAAGCTTCCTTGGCTGATGCTACTCTTTTTCGAATCTCATCTCCACACCTCCCATCCCAAAATAGAACACTACCCAAGTACGAGAATTTGTCCACCAGCTCTCATTTTTTCCCATTCACCCTGACCGTTAACTTGGCCTACTTTCCCTTAGTAAATCTCATTACTTTAGTTTTACTTACTTTTATTTTCATTCCATATTCCCTTGCTTTACCGTTTAGTGTATTTACTAGTATTTGTGAACCCCTTTCGGAATCGCACACAATAGCTTTATAGTCTGCATGTCTTATTCCCTTACCACTTCCCTGCCAACTTTCACTTCCTTGATTATTTCTTCCCAAGCTTCATTAACCATTTCCTCTGCATATATGTTACAAAGTGATGGTGATAGTGGGCAGCTTTGTCTTACCCCCCTCCCTAACTCTGCCCATTCCAATTCCCCATCAGTTGTTCCAACTTGTGCTGTTTGATTTAAGTACAAATTTTGCACCAGACACCTATCTTTCCAGTCCAACCCAATTTTCTTTAAGATTCCCATTAGTTTTGGCCATTGGATTCTATCCAAAGCCTCTTCAAAATCGACAGAACATGCACATACATCCTTTTTAAATTCCAGGCATCGTTCTACTAGTACCCTCATTATCCTGATTGCATCCCTCATTCCTTACCCTTTCTGAAAACCGAACTGATCCTCTCTGATATGCCCCTTAAGTTTTCCTCCAATCCCTTTAATCCCCTTAGAATGACCTTTGCCCCCTGAGATATTAAACTGATTGTATGGTAATCCTGACACTGCAGCATTATTCATTTTCTGTAAAGGACTCATGATTGTCATAGTAAAATCCTCTGGCCACCTCCCATCATCATAAATTTTCCTACTAAATCATAAAATTCTCTCTTACCCCCTTCCCCCATTAAAAAAAATTAATTTCCATTTAGGTGTAATTTTTACCCAAAAGATCTTTTTAAACTTTAGCTTGGTTTTCATGACCAGGTTATGATCTGAGTCAACATCAGCAACAGGTTACTTCTTGAATTTTTAATACTATTTCTAAACCTTTTTCTTACCAAAATGTAATCAATTTGATACATATCTGTATCCGCTGGATTTTTTTTATTGTGTTAGTGATACAGAGGTTATTGCTCTTACAAAAGTCTTTTAATTTCTGTCCTCTTTTGTTTCTATTTCCTAGTCCGAACCTTCCCACTTCTTCTCCATCTTTGCCTTGCCCAACTACAGCATTCAAGTCCCCCATTACAATTAGTTTTTTATTGCCTCTAATCCTTCCCATTGCTTCTTCTATTTGTTCATAAACTAAGTCTACTTCATCATCAATGTATTAACTTGTGGGCAAGTACACCTGAACTATTACCATGTTTACTAGTTCAGCCTTTAGTTCTACTAACATAACCCTGTTGCCTAGGCAGGCCACCATTCCAGATGGTCTGCCAACCGTTGGCAACAATGGTTTGCCAACGTTGGGCCAACCAATTTGTGCTATTAGGGATGGGAGAATATTGGAGCACCTGTGTTCCTTCGGGTCATACAATCATAATGAATGGTGGAGGTTGGATAGATTATCAATATAGTGGCGGTAACTATTAGGATTCAAAAGGAGGAGATATTTTTAAGAATTACCATTTAAAATTACAGTTTTACTAAAATTTTGCATTTCTATACTTGCAGATCATCACAATCGGTCAAAGACAGTATTTGCTGTGTATAGCAGACTACTCATTCTAATATGATTGTTATTTTCCCCCTTTTCCCTTTCCTGTACCCCTATCCTTTTTTACATTACCCCAATGATGATCAGCATTCTTATTTTAGAGTTTCCTTCTTCTCCTTTTCCTATGCTTATGCATTTTTGCTGTAACATCTAGAATAAACTTAATAAATTTAGTCTGATCTAAATATTCACAAAATTTACCAAGTTAAATTGTTTTTTTTTCTGACGGTGCGTAACATTGCGTCACTCACGAAATTTGATCCACAAAGCATGAAATTGCATCTGCAAAAAGTATAAATTAAAAAATCTCTGAGGTTAAATTTTATTAAGTAAGTTTTTATTCCCTTGTATTACAGATTTCAAAATGGTTAATCTATTGATACAGGAGGACTATTAAGTAAAGGGACATCTGAATCTTAACCTTAGGTATTATGTCGGTCCTGATATAGGTAATCATTTTGCAATACCTTCAATACATGAGGGATGCGAAATTTGTATCAAAGGGAAGAAAAATTTTTCCCTTAGAAGAATTTTCTAAATTCTAAATCAGGCTCTTTCTTTCTTCTCAAACCTTTCCTACATATCTTCTGTAAAGTGTCCATCCTGTGCTTTCTGAGGCCCTTAAGAAAGAGACCTTTTTATGGCTAGTGGTTGGCTTGCAGTATTGTGAGATTGTGAACTTTCTGTCCCAATGTCTGCATAAGATCTCGGGGTAGAAATATATACCCATTCGATCTTTTGGATAGCAAAGTGTTCAGAAAAAATCTTAATAAGGAAGCTTTATATAAGTAAACCATAAGTGATGGTGATTTTAAAGTTTGATATATATCGCAAAATAGAAGAATTGTTGTTATTTGAGTAAAAATCTTAAATTACATTCTGAGAAGCATATATTAGTGTTATAGATGAGATAATTACATGTATATATTTCGTTTCAGGAATTTTCTTTCTGTTCCTGACATTGTGGTGAAGAAAGGACGCTATATTTTTCTGAAGAAATTACCCAGCATTGGTACATTTTAGTTTCTTTTCTTCCTTTTTCAACTCTTTTTATTGTAATTGGTAAATTGTTAAGATTTAGTAATGAGAACTATATTGAAACTCACTTATAGTTTGTAGTACCTATCATGATAGCACTACTACTAATTATGTGTTTAGAGAATATGACCTAAAGTAGATAAACTGTAAACTTGTCATCATTGCAGATTGTTGGCTACTAATTTTTCTTCTGAAAATTCTGATCACAGGCAAATGCTACCTGTAAATAATAGCACAACCTGGCAAATAAAAGGAATAACAAGTGTGAAAAATAGCGACACGAACCCAGGTCTCCCTCTTTCCGGGCTGGTATTCTAACCACTGAACTACCGTGCCGTGTCTCTCTCACACTGTCAAGGGAATGCTTTGTGAGCAAGATGGACAGTCTCCACAGCGGCACGGTAGTTCAGTGGTTACAATACCTGCCCGGAAAGTGGGAGACCTGGGTTCGTGTCCCAGTCGTGTTGCTATTTTTCACACTTGTTATTCCTTTGGGATTTTCCGTAGGTTTTCAACCTAATAAGTTACCTTCCTTTCCTTTAATCCTGGCAAATAAATTTCATAATTCTGAGGTATTAGTAGCAAACAAGGAACCATCTGTCATAGTGAGTGATATTAATTTGTGAAGTGTGGATTCTTACATGGATGATCATATCCATGGATGTGTAAATGTTTCTAATACATTCAAAACAAATTTTTGGTCATTATGAAGATGCAAAGTACTGGGTGGAGTTCCTAAATCAGGGAATAATGAAGTTGAGCAGGATTTTAGGAAAGAACTCTGAGAATGGTGTGGCTATAACTAAAGTGATTTAATTCACTATTAAAAGTTTTGAATAGTCAACATTGCTTTTATCTCTACTGACATGGATGCTGGTACACTATTAATAATAAACAATTTACTGCATGGAGCTGCAAAAATCGATGGTGATGTTTATATGCTATGTTTATTTTAGATACATAAAATTTATTCCAATACACTTGATTCCTTCTTTTTATAGAAGTTAAAAAGAGATACAACTAATAAATGGCCTAGATATCTCAACTAAGCAGAGTATCCATGCTGTAGGAGAATGGCAAAAAAACAAACCAATGGAGTTGTCACCTGCCTGAGGACCCAAACTCAGAGTTTTAAATAATTTCGCTGATATTTAGTCGTATCCTGTCTTGAAACTGAATTTATATGGTGTATTTTCTGAAATCTTAAAAATTCATAATGTAATTTTATTTTTTCATTCCTGCCTGACCAGAGGTATTTTTAGAGCTTCATAAAAATAGTTTGTTTTATTTAATGTAATGCTAGAAATATTGAACTACCGAAAAAATGTTTCTATTAGTAGTTGTAAAAAGCATAACATTAATAAAACAATTTCTTAAAAATCAGTATTTTAATTAATTAATGTTAGAGGAAATGAACTTTTTGTGTTTGCTAATGGGAGTATTCAGAAGGCATAATGAAGCGATAAATTCTGTAAATCTTCCAACAGGCAATTAATACACTTTGAGCAAATTCCACAATGGATGAGAGAATATATTTTTGGAAATAGTAATCAATATCATCTGACTGTACTTCGTGAAATGTCATTTTAATAAATGAGACACCGAACTTCATATTTCCACAATTTTTATTTACGACTGGTTTCAACATACAGCCATTGTCTACATCTACATAAGTACCCTGCAAACCTTTCACTTGGCACTGGAAAGTCTTTGTAGGATCGGAGTCCATCGCATATATATTGTTTTCCTGGAGGAAGTTGCAGCATTTTTGTAGGTGAACACTTTTGTCTAAGATGACAAGGTAATTGCCTTTATAGGATTTGGATATAATCAAGTCTTCTTCGGTGATTTTCTCCTTAATGCCTTGGATGGTCTTGGTGATCTTGGGTATGGAAGGATGGGGCTGTGGGAGATTCGACGTCCAGTCAGAAATTATGGATGCGCAGTGGTTTTTTTAATTATAATTTCTTCTTAATATTTCATAATACGAGTATTACATTGATCGTACTGAACGATAAAGATTTTAAGTGTAAATTATTAGTTTTTAAAGATAGTCATGATGGATACACAATATATAGACATCATTTCCCGTATATGAATACCGTATACTATGTCTATGGCGCAGTCCAGCCCTTGTCTATCGTTAGTGGATACGTAGGCACAGTATGCCGTATGCAATGTCTGTACGAATGTATACATATGCACAATGTATCAACTATACTTTGAACACACTGAACTTTGTTATATAACCAAAATACTGACTTTTTTCTTATCTTAAAATACATAAGATTACACTTCCATAGGCCGATTGTTTAAGTACCTCTAGTTGGCCTTTCCCACTTTTTGTTGCTGAAACCTCTCCCTTCAGGCAGTGGTGATTGTTGGATCTAAATCCCATCGACCATTACATTTGGAATTTTTGCGGTTTTCGTCCCGTAATCACTTCTTTTGAATTTGGTATCTTTTCTGCTTCCTATTTCGTGATTTTTCGATAAACTAAGTGGAAACGTTGTAAATTAGCTATTCGAAAATGCCTCTTCTTTGTTGCATCAACTACGCGGGTAATGCACATGCGCAGTTGTGGAACAAATGAACTCCCTTTCCGCTTAATACCCAGGGTAAGTTTAAAAAAGTTTAAAGGTAAAAAGGAATTATTTTTCTCGGAAATGGTTATGGTCGTACGGTAAGTGTATAGGACGTATTTAAAATTTTGAGTGTCAAAATATACATTTTGAAAATCGTAGGTGAATTGGTGTTATATAGGTTTACCTAACATCCTAATGTTCTTCGTATTACAATGCAATGAAACAACCCGGCCAACATGCTCATTTTGTACCGGTAACGTCATTGGTAAATGTTTAGCTTAAAGTTCAGCTATTTTGAGCATATTTCATTTTTAGTTCATCGCCATACTCTTCACTCAGTTTCTTGCACATCAAAGCAGCTTCACCTGGCTCAATCAAACCAATCAGGTAATCAAATTTCGAAGTTTATTATTTAACTCAATCGACTGTCATTTTAATACGTCACGTTGATCGCTGTCTGCTATATCCTCTATATTTTTGAATTTCTTTAAAACATTCAACTTTATTGTCCCATGATTATGCTTATATTTGTACATATCTAATTGACATGAGTACCGAGAAGAAAGATTTTACCTAGTAAACCTTTTTTATGAAGTATTGTCAGTTAGGCACGTTTCATTTTCCCCTCTCTGTTATTTCACTTTGCAGCTAGGCTATGATGCAGTATATTAAGAATCAGTAGCAAAGGATGAAAAGAACCGGAATTTTGCTGGCATTGGCTGGGTGAGTAATGACATTGCCTGATTAATTAGATCATCTTGTAAGTGAAGTTGTATCTCTATGGTATATTTTCCTGAAATATGTGCCAATATTTGACTATTAAAAATTTCATCTTACAGAGCTGGTTGGGCATCCTATCACATTCATCATAATCTTCATAATTTCGGCAAAATTTTACCGAAAGATGTCATAGAGCTGGAGCAAAAAGCTCCACAATATATTTATTATCACCCTTCCTTCAGCGGTTAGTGTATTTTGCCTACGTCTTATTTGTTAATCACTGATTAGATTGTCTTACGTTGTTATTATTTACGAAGGACGAGCCCAAATAGAAGCGTTTTGGCTGCCGCAATACTTGTGGTGGTGGAGATCTGTTCCTAGTTCTGTTGCTTGGCGTTTATTACGTCTTGCTCAAAGTGGCTGTCTCAGAGAACGAATGAAAGCTGTCAATTCTCTGGCATTGCTGGAGAATCTAGAAGGTATTTCTCTTTAATCATAGCTTAATTTTATTGCAACTTGTAATAATTTTGTTCAAAATATGTAATTTATTCTCTATGTATGGAGAGATTTGCTTTCAGCGTTTGTTACATTTAGTTTTATGGTAGATATCATAAGAATATCATAATGTCCTAACTATTCATAGTATAATAATATTTTTTCAGTTTTAATATGACAGCTGCTTGCTTATGAAAATAAGCTGTAGGGATATGTCTAATAACATACTTATTCAAAATGAAAATAATTTTTTAATCACACATATCTTCAAACTTGACAGAATAGTAGTGGTTTTCTTTCTTTCAAAAGGTGATGGTATATGAATATGTGATAGGAAAAGGTTTTTTATTTTGTAAGCAATATCTAATTTATGTTTTAAGGGTTTAATTTGTTTATTTCTACCAAAGGTGGAAAGCCATTCCATAAAAGGGGAGGGTCCAAATTTTGTTTACCTGCTAACTGCATGCCCTATACGAGGATAAGGTGAAAAGTTCTCGGCCTGACAATGAAAGACGGCGATTTTCAGTTAAAAAATTATTTTATTTTTCTACATAATCTCCCTTGACTTCAACACACTTGGTCCAGTATTTCTCCAACATCAGTATTCCTTCCCGGAAGTGAGAGTCTGGAAGGCTGTGAGAATATCCATCTACCACCCTCTCAACTTCTTCATTGGAAGCGAAGCGCTTCCCAGAAAAAAATTTCTTCAAGTTTGGGAACAGATGGAAGTCTGAGGGTGCTAAATCAGGAGAATAGGGGGGATGGCCGAGCAAATCGTACCCCAAATCCAGTAGTTTTCCCATCGCCAACGCACCTTTGTGAGCAGGTGCGTTGTCCTGGTGAAAGATGATTTTTTCTTCTTCAAGCCAGGCCTCTTCTCGCAAATTTTGGTATCCAGTTGGTCAAGAAGGTTGGAGTAACATTCACCTGTAATTGTTCTGCCTTTTTCTAGGTAATCAATTAACAGGATCCCTTTTGCATCCCAAATCACACTGGCCATGACCTTCCGGCAGATGTGATTGACTTTGCTTTCTTTGGCACTGAACCACCGGCTTCCACCCACTGCTTCAACTGCTGTTTAGTTTCTGGCGTGTAGTGATGGACCCATGTCTCATCCATCGTGACAAATTGCAGCACAAAATCAGTCGATGCCCTCTTGAATTGGTCCAAACATTGCTGTGATTGTGCATTTGCTTTTGATTGGCATTCAGCAAAAGCGGCACCCACCTTGCGCAGAGCTTTCGCGTCCCCAATTCTTTGTGCAAGATGTTTCGCACCCTTTCTTCCGATATCCCCACGGCCTCAGCTATTTCACTCACCTTCACTCGTCTATCGTTCAACATGATATCGTGCATCTTTTCCGGTTTCCGTGTGGTTGTGGTTTTTGGCCATCCTTCACGTGGGTCATCTTCGAGGGATGTGCAACCACGCTTAAATTCAGCTGGCCTCTTTTTAACGGTTGATATTGAAGGAGCAGAGTCCACATACACTTTGTCAACTTTGGATGAATTTCCTTAGGGGTTAATCCATCCAAAACGAGGAATTTTATGACCGCACGATGTTCAAGTTTATCCATTTTTACGAAAAACATGAAAGACGTCTACTGCAACAATATGTGTGAACAAACTACTTGAGAGAACAAGTTGAAACTTGTTTTATGAACTAATGACACGTGCACCCAGGCAGAGATCATAATTTTCGCCAATTGGAACCCCACCTCCATGTCAGGCAGAGTACTTTTCACCTTACCCTTGTATTTGCAAATTTCTTGCACTAATTCCTCATTCTACAGGAGGATGGATCCTCACTTGGCTATGCCACTTTTCATTAGCATATCTTTTTTATAGGGAGCTACTGTATCACAATGCTGTTTTAATTTATTTTCATAAAAGATTTCTCTGATGGTTGGTATTGAAATCTTAAATTATTTAAAGTGTAAAGCACCTTAGGGACCCTGCCAAGTTATGGTGTGATGTAAAAATGTTACTCACTGATCTCTACTACCTTTATTTATAGAATTTAATTTATTTTTAGACTCTGACTGTTACCAGATTGCTCAAGCATGTGATGTAAGAACCTCAGTTGGTCTTGCAAGAACAAAAGGCGTTGATTTGCGCTTGTTCCTTAAGCCTCCAGTGTACCCTCCTCCCATAAGGAAAGAAGTATGTGATATGTTTTATTAAAGGCAATTTCTATGAGTTAATGTTGCCATTTGTGATTAAATGGGTATGAACTATTTTAGGATCTGATTGACCGTTGCCATGAAATGCTAGTTTTACTCAACAATGGAGAAGCACATGAATGTGTGCAGTACTTTGTATCTCAAGTTCTATCAGAAGTGCAGGTAAGATTCTGTATGTTTTATTCTTTTCATTGTCTCCATAAATGTTTGAAAAATTAAGAAGCGTAAAACAATTTTTCTTTGATATTTAGTTAAATGGCTGTCATTAAGATTACAGATGATAATTTTGCTTTGTTAATTATATTGTGTTATTTTTGTCTTTTGCTAATAAATTCATACCCTACACTTTCAAATCTAATGTCATTGATCAATATGTTGAGGTTTATTTTTTTAGCACAATGTACAGTTTTTTGTATAGCTAATTTGTAGGAAAATATGAGCAAACATTAAGTTTTGATTGATTAAAAAATTTAATTTTTATCCTTTGAGTTTGGTTACATTTTGAACACAAATGCTGTTCATCTAATTTATTTTCAGAAACAATTGTCAAACTTTGCTGCAGGATGCTTGCAATTTCTGTGGATAGTGACATCCAAAGTAAATTCCGGTTTTTGTAGCTGATTGAGGCATTTGAGATTTATTGAGAGAAAAATTTGTTTCTAATCTAATTGTAATGTGAGCACTTAAGTGACCTATCAAATGCAGGGAAGCTTTTCTGTTTGAGAGAATCCAAAGATGCTAACCAGATCACAGCTATTACTCATAATTTTTAATAATCTTTTGTAGACAATCTGCACCCTGTACTTGAAAATCCTCATTTTTGCAGCCTGGTATCCAATTGTAGTGATCCGTCACTGTATTTCAGAACACCTTTAATTATTTTTTATTGTGTATCAAAGAACTCTGTACACATAAGCTATGTTGATTACCAAATTGTTGACAGACCTTTCATTTTTACTCATCTAAGGTCTTGGGTTTGGATTATCATGTCCATATTCAGTGAGTATACTCAGGCATTTCCTATCAGTAACTTCAGAATATTGCTGTTTGAATTGCACCAGCAGAAAGTAATGCTCTCTTGTGATATTTTATTCTTATTCTAAAATTTGCTGTAAAAAATAAATTTATCTTTGTATACTTTCAAATAATTTACCAATGAAAGACTGATTGTGCTTTTTAACTCTATAAGTGAGAAAAATATCTTGTTTTTGCCCACTTACATTACAAAAAATTTATCCAATATGCATTAATGAGAAACTATTAAGTAAACTTACAAATAATTCTTGGGTTCACGAGTTGGAAAGGCCCACAAAAGTTACTATCCACATCTTGTGTGTGTGGTATTTTGGCTTTGAACCCAGGATCCCATGTTCCGTTTCCATAAGAAATGAATGTTAAGTCTGTTTTCATGGCTTGCAGACTGTTTCTTTTGCAAAATTAAATTATAAATAATGATCCTTCAAAATTGAATGTCAGAAGGAAGGAAAATGATAATAGATTCTTAATTTAGTCGTTAAATATTGATATAGATTTGAAATTAAGAGAATTTTGATAAAATACTCAGAAAATTTGTGAAATTTTGCAATGATTAACATCCCATCTCCTTGATGATCACGGAAATAGTTAAATTAGAGCTCATGCATTATCCCATATAATTATACAGAGATCATAGGTATGTATAGAGTTAACAGTAAGAACTAACAGGGTGTCCACTAACCTGGAAAACTCAGGGAATTTTGTTTTTCAGCTAAACCCAGAGAATTAAGCGGGTAAGCTGGATTAATCTATGATTCGCACTTTACAAACGATTGTTCCATGGTTTTTTGATTATGGGGCGGAGTATTAGTCTAGTAAAAATTTCCCAAGAGGAAGAAACATTACAATGACAGTGTTGTCACAACCAATTCAAAGCTTATTACATGTAGCTGTGCACTTTATTTCTACTTATGACGTTTTGGCAATATAGCAAATATGCAATGTGGGATAGTGACATCCAAAGTAAATTCCTGTTTTTGTAGCTGATTGAGGCAGTTGAGATTTATTGAGAGAAAAAATTGGAATCTAATTGTAACGTGAGCACTTAAGTGACCTATCAAATGCAGGGAAGCTTTTCTGTTTGAGAGAATCCAAAGATGTTAATCAGAATACAGTTATTATTAATAATTATTACTATTTCGAGGGATGTGCAACCACGATTAAATTCAGCTGGCCTCTTTTTAACGGTTGATATTGAAGGAGCAGAGTCCACATACACTTTGTCAACTTTGGATGAATTTCCTTAGGGGTTAATCCATCCAAAACGAGGAATTTTATGACCGCACGATGTTCAAGTTTATCCATTTTTACGAAAAACATGAAAGACGTCTACTGCAACAATATGTGTGAACAAACTACTTGAGAGAACAAGTTGAAACTTGT